>OY811976.1:343027-403027 GCA_963681505.1 Eunapius fragilis | reverse complement strand
TAAGTGTTTTTAATGTAGCTTCCATGGATACACAGCCCTTTGTGGCTGGACAAAAGGGTCCATAATTAGACAATACCGTAAACCAAAAAAACTCATTGTGGCTAGATGCGCCATGGCCTCATTAAAATGGCGTTTAATGCCATTTACATGCTCTTAAAGGCTGAGTAACTTTACCCCTGCCCCATGCTGAAGCTCGTGGTCGTGTTTGGCCCATAATGGGGGCAGGCGACAGCCGCAGCCAGGCATGAAAGCAGCTGTGCTTTCTACCACTGGACCTACAGGGACCAATGGGTGACGCTGGTCACCATTGTGTTAGCCTGTGTCCCAAACCAAGACGCTGGTCATGGTTTGGTGGCTGTCCCAGGGTAGAAGCCCGGAGGGTGTCGCCCACCATTGATGAAATGGCATATACATGTACAGTACACATTGAAATACACAATGGAGAGAGGGGAAGTGGAGGGTGGGTGAGCAACAAGCCACAGTCAAGGCTATGACTGGAGTGCTGCACCCATCGCGCCCTCACTTTAAATACATAAAACCTGGAACCATAGTAACAACAGTTTGGGATGATATGATTGGGTAAAGGTGTGTTTTGTAGTGGAAAAAGGCTCCCTGCAATGCTATTGGACCATAATGCCCTACATACGATTGGTTAGGATCATTCATTGAATGCATCTGCAGAAACATATGCTTACATATTGACCTTAGCAACGGCAAGCTTTCTCTGTGGTAGCTATGCAGTACAGAGCATTCTTTGCATTAAACTTAGTTTACTACTACTGTACCTAAACTCTACCTTAATGCCATTTACATGCTCTTAAAGGCTGAGTAACTTTACCCCTGCCCCATGCTGAAGCTCGTGGTCGTGTTTGGCCCATAATGGGGGCAGGCGACAGCCGCAGCCAGGCATGAAAGCAGCTGTGCTTTCTACCACTGGACCTACAGGGACCAATGGGTGACGCTGGTCACCATTGTGTTGGCCTGTGTCCCAAACCAAGACGCTGGTCATGGTTTGGTGGCTGTCCCAGGGTAGAAGCCCGGAGGGTGTCGCCCAAAGTGAAAGGACCCCCAAAATGGTTAGTGATATGGTTTCAGGTTTTAGGGAGGTAAAAGGCATGGATACATACATGTGCGTATAGATGCAGACAGTTAGTGTCTAGCCATTGCTCTGGTGTCAGATGGGGAAGTCAGTGGGTGACGGGTGTAGGTAAGGTAGGCATTGCTCCTCCATCTACCAAGCTTCTGGATGGTGTCGGATGGGAGTCCTGCTCTGGCAGCTGCTGTGGCTGCACCGATCCGCAAGCTGTGGGTGTTGTATTTTAGTGGGTCATACCCACATTGCTCCACCAGGGATAATAGGGTGACGCGGAAGCTCTTGGCTGTGAGTGGCCTCCCGTTCTTGAAGTGGAAGAGGGGTGAGGAGTGCGTGGAGCAGTGGCAGTGTCTTCGGTAGGCTTCCATCGCTGCCACTGCACACGTGTGCCTGCTCTCTGTACGCCCGATACAGATTGTGGTGCCCTTGCCCATCTGGTCAGTTTTTGAACGCTTGATGAAAAATTGCATACCCTCGCTGGACCAGTTGATGTCTCGCATGGTGGGATGGAGCCTCGGGTCAAATCTCTGGTCCCTGAGGGTAAATTCGCTTACCCTCAAGAAACCAAAGAACCCAAGGGTGAGGGCTGCCCTGAGCATCAAATGGTCATGTTTACCCTGGGGACCTTTCTTCAGCCTCTGCAGCATGTGGCCCAGCATGTCCGGTGTGAGCGGGAGTCGTGTGGGCCTGAGGTGTATGGGCCCCTGGAGGCGTTGGACACCCCTGATGGCTAGCCTCAGCATCGGGTTCCTTGAAGCAGGGCTCCTGTATCCCAGGGAGTGGTGGAGGAAGGAGACTGCGGCTACGTAGACCTGTATAGTCCTGGAGTTCAGGGACCGGCTGAGGTGGGCTGCAAACAGTGTGATGGTTTCTTTAGTGCCAGGGACTGCTGTTAGCTTGAAGGCGTGGCAGAAAGCCTGGTAGCGCCTGACACCAGTAGCGTAGATGGTTGCAGTGGATGGGGCCAAGGCTCTGTTCAGAAGCAGCTGAAGATGGTGGTTCAGATCCTGGTGAGGTGATCTGGTATCGTCGTTGGTAGAGGGGCAGCCTGAGGAGCAAGAGTAAAGAACATGGGTAAATTGTTTCGAGAAAGAGCATCAGCAATTCGGTTGAGTCGGCCAGGAAGGTGGGACATGCGGATGGTGAAATTGTGCTGGGCTGCCACTAGAAATAGTGTTCGGAGCAGCTGCATGAGGTCGGGATGTTTCGACGACTGTCTTGCCCAAGCCTGGACAATGGGAAGGTTGTCACAATGGAAGTGAATCCGCAGGCCAGACCAGTGGTGACCCCATGTGCTAGTGGCAGCGACGATAGCGAAGAGTTCCTGCCATTGTATGGAACGGAGTGGAAGACATTGGTGAGGCTGCCAGTCGCCCCGGAGCCAGGCTCCTTTGAAGTAGGCACCAAAGCCTAAGGAGCCTGATGCGTCCGTGAAGAGCTGGAGAGAGTCTGCTGCTGTCCATTCCGGGTCTAGGAACATGGCAACACCGTTCCAGGAAGGAAGGAAGTCCTCCCACCACTTGATGTCGGCTCTAGCCTCTGCATTAAGGGTGACATGGTGATGGAGCTTTCTGGCTCAATCAGGCGGCGGAGAAAGAGCCTCCCTGCTGGGACCACCTTTGCAGCAAACGAGAGCTTGCCTATGAGTGACAGCAGCTCCCTCTTGGTGGCCTTGTGCCTGCCCAGCCAGCACCTGATGACAGCAGCTCCCTCTTGGTGGCCTTGTGCCTGCCCAGCCAGCACCTGATGACAGCAGCTCCCTCTTGGTGGCCTTGTGCCTGCCCAGCCAGCACCTGATGACAGCAGCTCCCTCTTGGTGGCCTTGTGCCTGCCCAGCCAGCACCTGATCAGTCCTGTCAGCTCTTCCAGTTTGTCTGGGGGTAGGCGGAGTTGCTTGGCTGATGAGTCCAGGACTATGCCCAGAAAAGTTAAGGCAGTTGTGGGTCCCTCCAGCTTTTCAGAGGCTACCGGGATGCCTAAATGGTCGCACACCATCAGCATTCTGGACATTGCCTCTTGACAGGTGTCTCTGCCAGGAGGGCCAACCAGCAGAAAATCGTCCAGATAGTGCAGCAGCTGGGCTCCATGCCTGTTGGCCATGATCCAGTGGAGTGCCTCGGCGTAGTGGTTGAAGAGGGCGGGGGCTGAACGTAGGCCAAATGGAAGGCATGTGTCCACATAAAATTGGTCCCGCCAGCAGATTCCCAGGTGCACCCAATCTGCGGCTCGTACAGGTATCAGTCGGAAGGCAGCTTTGAGGTCGTCCTTGGCCATCAAAGCGTCTTGACCGTATTGGGAGAGCAAGGCCACAGCGTCGTCAACAGAGGAGTAGTGGATGGAGAATTCGTCCTTGTTGATGTGGTCGTTGACGCTGTGACCCTCTGGTGCTGACAGATGTAGTATGGCCCTCCACTTGCCGTTCTTCTTTGGGACCACACCAATGCCTGAGGTGTGCAGATTGTGCCATGGTGGTTCAGTGAAAGGACCAATGATACGGCCTGCGGCGATCTCCCTTGCCAGTTCGGCGTCAACCACGTCTGGATGAGCAACAAGCCGCAGTCAAGGCTATGACTGGAGTGCTGCACCCATCGCGCCCTCACTTTAAATACATAAAACCTGGAACCATAGTAACAACAGTTTGGGATGATATGATTGGGTAAAGGTGTGTTTTGTAGTGGAAAAAGGCTCCCTGCAATGCTATTGGACCATAATGCCCTACATACGATTGGTTAGGATCATTCATTGAATGCATCTGCAGAAACATATGCTTACATATTGACCTTAGCAACGGCAAGCTTTCTCTGTGGTAGCTATGCAGTACAGAGCATTCTTTGCATTAAACTTAGTTTACTACTACTGTACCTAAACTCTACCTTTTTGATAGAGCTGTATCTTGTTCATTTTACCATCAAATACCTGTTGATCGCTCCCATATAACTGGTGTATCGTCGTAGTAGAGACTATACCATATGCGCACTCTTCATATCGCAATCCTTAATAACGCGCAGCCAATTTATATATGGATATCGTAAGGGAGAGGGGGTACTTCACGCTGATAATACCAAGCACAGACAAATTCTCAGGAATGTCAGCATGCCGCATTGTCAACTATACACATTTAGGTATACAGAAACACCATTTAGGTCCAGCCATACTTTTTTTTCACCACACAATAAAGGGTTTTGCTTTTCTATGAATAATGCGGTATTAGTAGCTTTATTCGGTCACATAGAACACCACACATACCAGCTCCAGAAACTTTGCAGAGCTTGTGGAAAACATTTGGTGGCTAGAAAGAATAAATGAGAGGGGGTTTATAATGGGTACATGAGGGCAGGGGGTCCAGCTGCTTACTGTGGGAACATGGGGCAGACTAGCTGCTTATAGTAGGTACTTTGGGGCATGTGCAGGGGGTCCAGCTACTTAGTGAGTACATAGGGGCAGAGAGTACAGTGAGTACACAGGGGCAGGGGTCTAGCTGCTCACAGTGGGTACATGGGGGCAGGGGGTCCAGCTGCTTACAGTGGGTACATGCGGCCAGTGGGATCTAGTTGCTTACAGTGGGTACATGGGGGGCAGGGGTCCAGCGGCTTACAGTGGGTACATGGGGGCAGAGGGTCCAGCTGCTTACAGTGGGTACATGGGGGAAAGGGGGCGTGGGTACATGGGGGAGGGGGTCCAGCTGCTTACAGTGGGTACATGGGGGCAGTGGGATCTAGTTGCTTACAGTGGGTACATGGGGGGCAGGGGTCCAGTGGCTTACAGTGGGTACATGGGGGGCAGGGGTCCAGCGGCTTACAGTGGGTACATGGGGGCAGAGGGTCCAGCTGCTTACAGTGGGTACATGGGGGCAGGGGGTCCAGCTGCTTACAGTGGGTACATGGGGGAAAGGGGGCGTGGGTACATGGGGGAGGGGGTCCAGCTGCTTACAGTGGGTACATGGGGGCAGTGGGATCTAGTTGCTTACAGTGGGTACATGGGGGGCAGGGGTCCAGCGGCTTACAGTGGGTACATGGGGGCAGAGGGTCCAGCTGCTTACAGTGGGTACATGGGGGCAGGGGGTCCAGCTGCTTACAGTGGGTACATGGGGGCAGGGGGTCCAGTTGCTTACAGTGGGTACATGGGGCAAGGGGGCATGGGTACATGGGGGAGGGGGTCCAGCTGCTTACAGTGGGTACATGGGGGCAGGGAGCAGCTGGACCCCTGCCGCCACATATGCCTACCTCATGTACCAACTGTAAGCAGCTGGACCCCCTCCCCCATGTACCCATGCCAGCTGCTTACATTGGACTCATGGTGTAGGGGTTCCAGTTGCTTACAGTGGGTACATGACGGCAGGGGGTCCAGCTGCACACATGTACATGGGGCAGGGGTCCAGCTGCTTACAGTGGGTACATGTGGGAGGGGGTCCAGCTGCTTATAGAGGATACATGTGGGCAGGGGATCCAGCTGCTCACAGTGGGTACATGAGAGCAGGGGGTAGCAGTGGGTGTATGGGGTAGCGGTGGGTGTATGGGGGCAGGGAGTCCAGCTGCTTACATGAAGGCCGGGGGTCAGCTGCTTACAGTAGACATGTGGGGGAGGAGGTCCAGCTGCTAACAGTGGGTATTTACATGGGGCAGGAGGTCCAGCTGTTTATAGTGGGCACATGGGGACAGGGGATTACAGTGTGGGTACATGGGGGCAGAGTGTAACCAGAGATAGTATAAATTATCTCTGGTGTAACAGTGGGTACATGGGGCAGGAGGCAGTCAGGGGATCCAACTGCTTGCAGTGGGTACATGAAGGCAGGGGGTCTAATACATGTACATGGGGCAGGGGGTGCAGCTACTTACAGTGGGTAGGTGGACTGGGTGTCCAGCTGACAGTGGGTACATAAGGGCAGGGGGATCCAGCTGATTTTCACGTCAACAGTATATGTACTGGGCTAGTTTACACGGCTCAAACCACAGTACACTTCTCATGCGTATACCATTGCGAAGAAAAAGTATGGCTACAGTTCCATACTATATGTTGTAAGTTCCTTTTGTTATGCGCTTCCAACTGGGGCGCAGAATTTGTCTACGTGGTCCAAAAAGTACGTTGAAGTCGATGCGTTCGTCGAAAAATGGCCGCTCGTAGGAAGCGGTGGAGAGAAAACTAGGCCATGTGACTTTGGCTACAAATAGAACAAAGATACTTCATTCATTGTATGGCTTTAAAATGGTGACAAGTTCAAACATGTTAACCCTAGAAAATTTTTATTCTATTTTTTATTCTATTTGCAGGTTTCTAGGGATAATAGCTGAGCGTGTTATTCTACATACTGCGTGATTATTACCCAATGCTGAACAGCTATTTCTATAAATTGACTATAATCTCATTTCAGTTAAGCCACTTACACTTTAAAAGCATAAATTATACTAGCGTACACCTCTATTTTATTCTATTGCGTAGAATAAAAGCTACAAATTTTTACCATCTACGTATCCCCGTAATCGCACTGCCTTAGCTCCGCTACAGCTTCCGCTCTTACCATTTGTGTTTGGGATTCTATTTGTAGTGTGATGCTGTATACAATATCTGTGCACTGGATGTCTTAAAGAAACGTGGTTTTGACGATATTCTAAGTTAAAGTTTTTTTATTCTATTTTTTATTCTATTTGAGAGTTTCTAGGGGTAACATGTAGTGCAAGGTTTCTAAGGTTGTCGGTTGTCAAGGGTGGTTGCTAGGGCATTACGCCACTTTTTCAATATTTCAAGAGGTATGCCTTTTGTCCACAAATTGTATGGCCGCATAGGGCTGTGGATACAGATAAATGCAAATTAATTAATTAACTGGAACGTTGGCTTATTGAATAGGTTATTTGTCTAGTGCAAATGATGTCATGGGGCCTGTTCAGCGCTGGCTGTACCAAGGACTACAACATTAGTCGTTGACTGTACCATGTGAGAGTATACGCGTATTCATCCACTTCTTGTGTGCGCGCGAGATCTGGAGTTCGTGCGTGTGTTTGTATGTGTGATTGCGTGTGTCTACATGTAGGCCTATGTGTGTGAGTGCGTGTGCTTGTGTGTGTGTGCGCGCGCGCGCTCACACACATACACGCACACGACTCAAACTATGCATGCAGAGGGAAAAAGAGGAAGGATTCATAGCCATTCGCACAACGCCCGTGAGCGCGCGCGTTCGTGTGATTGTAACACGTGTGTGTGTGTGTGTGTGTGTGTGTGTGTGCGTGTGTGTGCGTGTATGAATCTATGTATTTATGTATGTATATGTGTATGTATCGATGATCTATTTTACATCAGTATTTCTGAGTACATGTATGTATGTGCTTGTGAATAAAATTTTGATTTCAAATTGAACTCATGGGATATAAAGCCGTCCCGTATGTGTAGATAACATTTGAATGGAGAGAAAATGCACCCAACGAAAGTGGGAGAGTACCTTTTATCAGTTTAAGGTGATAAATCCTTCAACAATTCAGGAGCCCTTTGCTGCTGGCAGGTCAAATTCAATAGTGAAAAACTAACTGTTCGTTAAAAACCAGAGCACTATAAGGTGCGTGCATGTGTGTGCGTGTGTGTGTGTGTGTGTGTGTGTATGTGTTGTGTGTGTATGTGTGTGTGTGTGCGTGTGTGTGTGTGTGTGTAAAAAAAATTGTTGTGCTTGAATGGACATAGATAACTTTATAGTTTGGGGGTGGGGAGGGAGGGAGAGGGGGGGGGGGGGGGGAAATAGGCCTGAAGTCATTGTGTCTAAATTCATATCCATATCTAATAGGTTTCTATTCATTTTATAGGCATACCCTGATACAAAAAAGTTTGGGGGCTAATTTTACAGTCCATGTATACATATATGTCACTTTCCGTGAAAGTGAAGAGTGATTTACATGCAGGCCTACATGTAGATCATGTAGATATAATTCTAACTTGATATTAGTATATGGTTAACTATAATCTATTTGAAACGTCCTCTCTTTTTAGATGAATGCTGCATGAATAATTAAACATAGGCCTGCCAGCCTCTTTAACCTATTGCTGTATAGGATGGATGGCATATGTTTATGTGTGATGCTCTGTTCATCCTCCTCCCCTCTTCACACACACACACACACACACACACACACACACACACACACACACACACATACTGATAGGTACTGTTATTTATTTTGACCTGTCTGGTATCATGGTATGCAAGCTTGTGTTGAACTGTGTACACTGTGGGTAGATTGATCTAGATAGCAGTGCCCCATAAGCTATTCCATTTGCCATATCCAATATGCTTGCAAATTGAGCCCACACTGACTTTGTGATTTAACACGCACACACATGCACGCATGCATGTGCACACACACATACACACACACACACACACACACACACACACACACACACACACACACACACACACACACACACACACACACAGGTACTGTTATTTAACAAGCTCGTTTGATGCCCATACATGGGGTTGACCTGTGTACACTGTGGGTAGATTGATCTAGATAGCAGTGCCTGGTTAGCTTTTCCCAGCCATATACAGTACCCTACCAAATTGAACCTACACTGGCTTTGTGATTTAACAAAGCACACAGCACACACATGCACACACACACACACACACACACACACATACTGATAGGTACTGTTATTTATTTTGACCTGTCTGGTATCATGGATGCAAGCTTGTGTTGAACTGTACACTGTGGGTAGATTGATCTAGATAGCAGTGCCCCTATAAGCTATTCCGTATGCCATATCCAATATGCTTGCAAATTGAGCCCACACTGACTTTGTGATTTAACACGCACACACATGCACGCATGCATGTGCACACACACACATACACACACACACACACACACACACACACACACACACACACACACACACACACACACAGGTACTGTTATTTAACAAGCTCGTTTGATGCCCATACATGGGGTTGACCTATGTACACTGTGGGTAGATTGATCTAGATAGCAGTTGCCTGGTTAGCTTTTCCCAGCCATATCCAGTACACTTGCAAATAGAACCTACACTGACTTTGTGATTTAACACGCACACAGCACACACATGCACACACCATGTGCACACACACACACACACACACACACACACACATATACACACACACAGGTACTGTTATTTAACAAGCTCTTTTGATGGGTTGACCTGTGTACACTGTTTGGGTAGATTGATCTAGATAGCAGTGCCTGGTTAGCTCTTCCCAGCCATATCCAGTACACTTGCAAATAGAACCTACACTGACTTTGTGATTTAACACACACACACATGCACACACGCATGTGCACACACACCAACACACACACACACACAGGTACTGTTACTTAACAAGCTCATTTGATGTCCATACAGTAGCGGCTCGCACATTGCGAAAAGTAACAGCTCGCACATTGCGAAAATAAGCCCTATTCATTGTGATGGTAGGCCAGGGTTAGTGTTCTTTGCGTGACCCAATCGATCGCTGCAACCCACCGCTAATGAGATTCATGCAGCCCAGGAATCTCATTAGACGGTAGTGTATGTAAACCACCCACCTGTTGATCATCCCAGATTTTTTTATTTTAATAATATGTACTTTAACCCTTTAGCTGAGGAGAAAACACCTGAACGGAATGGCTTTACCGTTTTTCTTCTTGTATTTTCGTGTGTCCAAGATGATTAAGGCAGCTGGCATATTTCTCCAGCAGCTACGCATGTAACACCCTGACAACAAAAGTGGCATAAATATGCTGCAGCAACCCATACACATGTAAACCACCTACATATTAAAAGCATGTATGTTGAGTAGATACACACATGTACGTATGCATGTGCATCTTGTGCATGTGATATGGCCTGTGTGCAAAAGTGAGGGGATAACAGCTCAATAAAACAATAACTGCATCTTACCATAAGATCATGTTCTACAGATACCTATATCCCAAGCTGAGTGACTGCATGCACACATTGCGCCGTAATTGTGCTGTAGAGAACTTAGAGAGCGTAAGTTGGGTTATCTAACTGAAGCAATCCCCACTCTGACAATCCCATCGCGAGCCACACAAATCATTTTACTACGATGAGCACTGGCTATATGAGTCAGAAGGTCATATGCACCTGAAGGGACAAAGCAACAACAAAAAAGGCGAAGTTTCATTGACCGCTTACCCTTGTTAATGTGCGTACGTCATCCCCGTTCGTAAACCCGTGCTGCAATGACCAATCAGCGCTCATTCACTCGTGTCCTTTGTATATAGTGTACGGGTGAAACACCCTACCTACATGTGGTACTCCAGACAGGCCCTACTATTAGTAACTTTCTTTTTCAACATACATCCTAAATGATGCATGCCCACGATAATAAATTGCATCATGCACGTGCTTTATTTAGTGACGTTTACTTGCTTTCGGAAACCGGATCACTGTTGCCAACGTTTTCATTTTCCGCTTTTACTGCTTAGAGCTAGTTCTTCAGTCTTCAGCCCACCGTACTCATTGCTGGCTTCATAACAGCTTCTACAAATTGCGCACGGCGAACAATCTTCTGCGTTTTTGTTTCTACCTTGTGCACTGTAAGTGCTGTGGGGTGTGCATTCTTTGTGGCCTTCGACTCTGCCTTTTTTATACAGCACTGTGTGGTGTGCATCTACTGTGGCCTTCGTTTCTACCTTCTGTACAGTGGGTGGGTGGGCGTGATCTTGTGGCCTTTTTCCTTGTCAGCCCTTTGCTGGTGTGACCTTCATACTACATTTGGAGTTGGATCTTAAGTGCAATGTCTGTAAGTGCCAGGAAGACACGCAAATGCCTCACAATTTCTGAGAAGATCAATGTCATTAGAAATGGTAGGCCAGTTAAGGAGGTTGCTGATGTGTTTGGTATTAGTGTAGCTCAGGCATATCGTATTTTTAAGTGTAAAGCTACTTTAGAAACTTGCCAGGGTAACGGCACTGTACCAAGTCATTCTAAAATTACTGTAAATAAAGCAAAGTTTCGTGAAATCGATGCAGCAGTGTTTGAATGGGTGTGTAGTCTAAGAAAATATCATGGTAATAGAAAACCATTGCCAGTATCTCGATCACTGATTGAAACCCGTGCAAAGCATGAAGCAAAACTAAGAGGTATTACAACTTTTAATGCGTCAGATGGTTGGTATAGCCATTGGAGGTGGAGGTTTAGAGTCTCAAAGTATACAAAGCTTCATGGTGAGGCTGGTGATGTCAGTATGGAAAATGCAGAAGAAGAGATGGAAAAACTGCGTGAGTCTTTAAAGGGGTTTGATGTAAGTATTTAATATGGATGAGCTAGGATTATTTTATAAAACTCTACCTAGCCGCAGTATCTTATTAGAGTGTGAAGGGGACAAAAGACAGCGTGGTAGAGGTTTAAAGCAGATGAAGGCAAAAGATAGAATAACAGTAATTATGTGCGTAAATGCAACGGGGACCTGCAAGCTACCACCTGTTGTCATTGGGTCATCCAAAAATCCGCGATGCTTTAAAAGAAACACACCTTGTTTGCCATACTATTCACAAGTAAATGCCTGGAATGATAAAGTTATTTATAACAAATGGTGGTATGATATATACTTACCACACGTTCGTCGTATAACTAAGGAACCTGTTGCTCTCATAATTGATGGATTTTCAGGTCATGATACCATTGTCATGATCCCATTAATCAAGTACAAGTGTTTAAATTGCCACCGAATGTGACAGCTATTTTCCAACCCCTGGACCAGGGAATTATTGCTGCACTTAAGATGAAGTATAGAAGTAAACTTTTGGAAAATCTTTTTCTTAATGCAGATAAATTTTCACAATTGCAGTTATTAGCAAAGCAACTACCTACTGGTTGCACGGGATTGGATTATGGATGCCCTGCACATATTGCAGATGCTGTGACCATTTTAAAACAAGTTTGGGATGATATGTCACCTGCAGTAATTTCAGGGTGCTGGCATCATTCACACTGCCTTCCAGTGTTAAATGAACTGGAAATAACAGGAATGTGCAGTTATCATAAAACCTTGAAAACTGACATTGTTATGAGTATGTGCAATCTATTCTCAAATCTGAACTTAAAGGATAGCAATGTGCATGAAATGCTAACTACCATGGGTTTTGACACGCATGTGAAAAAAGTTGATGAATTGAAGGATATGGCATCAAAAGCGTTAGAGAAATGGCTAGATGTAGAAGAGATGGCTATTTTAGATGTGGATGAAGACAATGATGGGGATGACAGTGATTCTGTATCACAGGTGGAGCCACTGGATAAAGTGAAACTCCTTAAAACGCTGATACCATTGTTACATGAAGTGCATTCCATTGGTACCAAAGTGGAAGATAATGTGATAATTGACATGGCCCGAAATGTTTGTGTACATATACTGGATATTGTGTGATGTTATGTGTTATGTGATTTGTGTTTTTCAACTTTTTGATTTCTAACTTGTGAAGTGAAGTTTTTTATTTACTTCTCCCCTCTCTCTTTGTTACCTGATTATTTCATCTAAGTTGTACTGCTGCAATTAATAGCACCTAAGTTTGTGTTACAAAATAAAGGTAAGTGGCAAATGAAACTTCGCCTTTTTTGTTGTTGCTTTGTCCCTTCAGGTGCATATGACCTTCTGACTCATATAGCCAGTGCTCATCGTAGTAAAATGATTTGTGTGGCTCGCGATGGGATTGTCAGAGTGGGGATTGCTTCAGTTAGATAACCCAACTTACGCTCTCTAAGTTCTCTACAGCACAATTACGGCGCAATGTGTGCATGCAGTCACTCAGCTTGGATATAGGTATCTGTAGAACATGATCTTATGGTAAGATGCAGTTATTGTTTTATTGAGCTGTTATCCCCTCACTTTTGCACACAGGCCATATCACATGCACAAGATGCACATGCATACGTACATGTGTGTATCTACTCAACATACATGCTTTTAATATGTAGGTGGTTTACATGTGTATGGGTTGCTGCAGCATATTTATGCCACTTTTGTTGTCAGGGTGTTACATGCGTAGCTGCTGGAGAAATATGCCAGCTGCCTTAATCATCTTGGACATACGAAAATACAAGAAGAAAAACGGTAAAGCCATTCCGTTCAGGTGTTTTCTCCTCAGCTAAAGGGTTAAAGTACATATTATTAAAATAAAAAAATCTGGGATGATCAACAGGTGGGTGGTTTACATACACTACCGAGATTCCTGGGCTGCATGAATCTCATTAGCGGTGGGTTGCAGCGATCGATTGGGTCACGCAAAGAACACTAACCCTGGCCTAACATCACAATGAATAGGGCTTATTTTCGCAATGTGCGAGCTGTTACTTTTCGCAATGTGCGAGCCGCTACTGTACATGGAGGTTGACCTGTGTACACTGTGGGTAGATTGATCTAGATAGCAGTGCCTGGTTAGCTTTTCCTAGCCATATCCAGTAAGCTTGCAAATAGAACCCACACTGACTTTGTGATTTAACACGCACACACACACACAACACACACACATGCACACACACACACACACACAGGTACTTATTTTGACCTGTTGGGTATCATACAAGCTTTTGATACCCATGTATGGAGGTTCCTATGTAGCCAAATCCAATATGCTTGCAAATTTAACCCACACTGACACTACGCACATACAACACACACGCACACATACACACTCGCACGCACGCACACACGCACACACACATACACACTCGCACGCAAGGCATTTCTGATATAAATTCTACACAGAGGATTTGATGGAGTTAACCTTTAGTTCCTGCATCTATGGAATTGGTAGTAGGCAGCAGTGTGATATATCATCTGCTATATGATTGTACAGAGTTAATTTGTTTCTTAGATGTTGGTTTTGGTCTTACCTCTTCCACCATAACATCCACCAAGCTACGAATGGTACATTGCGTTGGTACACCATCAACTGGTTGATTCACTGGTCTCTTTTAAACAGGATGAAATGAAATCCATTTCAAGAAGATGGCAATCCTTTCCTGACACTACTCTAACTGGATGATAATGACATGATGCTATGCAGTAGTCGTCGTTGATTGTTACTTGTGGACTTTTGTGTATCAGTTGGTGCATTTGGAAGTGAAATGAGTATCAAATGATTGATATCTACATCTATCCCTATTTCTGATGTGGGGTGGTGCACTGTATACAGTTGATAAACAATTGAGGGAGTAGAGAGATTATGATTTAGGGCTTTGTATTCAAATGTTACGTGCACGCACATAGTTGTTTGCGGAGACATAGCATACCCCACCATCAATGGCGTATCCAGGATTTCAACTAAGGGAGTGCTTCAGGTCAGACTCAATATGGAAAGGGGGGGCTTTAACCCCCCAAATTTTTGCACTTCAGTTATTAAAATTTCTGAAGTCGTTAATATGTAAAGCGCGCGCTATTCAATAGATCATAGAGTTGCCCTTTCATGTAAGGTACCTCCCCCTCTTCTGCTAAGCAACCCCCCCGCCTTTCGTATTGTGCCTGAAGTCCCACCCCCACTGTCGTATCGCGGGACTAAACCCCCAACCATAATTAGCCCCCCCACCCCCCGCTTGTCGTATCGCGGGTCTAAATCCCCAACCATAATTAGCCCCCTTTCTCTCCCCCCCCCCCCCCCCCCCCCCCTTAAAACTTGTCTACGCCCTTGGGGGGGGGGGGGGGGGGGGGGTGCTGTCCGCTTCAGGTCCGATAAAAAAAGTGGGGGCCCTTTGTTTGGCACACAGCAAATACGTTATGCGCCTGTCATTGTAACATGGGTACCCACCCCATTGGGGCCAATGACGGGATTTGACCTTTATTAAATCAAATGCCCCGGCCCCACTGTTGGGGATTAATAACCGGTCAAATTGCCCGTCCACCCACGCGTGTTTTGGTATCGGGCGATCGATCCTGCTATAAATTCTTGTATGTGTTTTGATGGATTGTACACAACACTGCGCTGTGTCGGCGCTCGATCTGCATGTTGCGTTGTTCAAATACCTCCTGCTATTCTCTCTCGATCGACGAATGGTCGATCGATCATCAATCACTGTCCATTGTTATGTCCACAGGGGCGGATACAGGAATTTGGAAAGGGGGGGTCTAATAATTATATTCACAAGGGGGCAGAGCCCCAGAAACCAACGCCTTTTTATTATATCAAGCTCAAAATTCTTCACAAACATGTGCAACAAATATAGTTCCTTACTACATGCACACAACACTCATTATGAGACCATACATGCATGATCCCACAATACAATCATATCACAACCAGTTACATGTAATTTTCATCACAATGCACATTATTTACATTTACTTAGAAGACAGAAATACATGTTACAGTTTAATGCATACAAATTCCAATATGAATTGTTAACAGAAAACTAACATTCAGCAAAGACAAGTTCACAGTCAGGTATACTGTTATACATGTATGCACTAATCAGCAAAAGGATTCGTCAATAGCATTCTTCGAGGGTGGCGATGTGAAAACTCTTCCACTACCTCTTCGGGGTCGATATTGATTTCCCTGTGGCACTTGAGGAGAGCTAGACTATTTAATCTGTCTTCCTTCATAGTGCTTCGTAATGCAGTTTTAAGCTGTCTTAGAAGGCTGATGGATCTCTCACACTCACAACTTGTCACAGGTAGTGTAGTTATGATGAAAAGGAGAGCATGAATGTTGGGAAAGAAATCCTTATCAGTACCCTCTGTGGGGGTCGTGGCCGTGCCCGTAGAGACTCTACGTACACGACACAAGTATAGCGTAAATAGTTACATGCATGTATGATTAACAGGTTATAGAAGCAAGCATGGTGCAGAGAGATACTTACCGATCCAAACTAAAATAATCAGTTAAATTGCCTTCTTTTTTCCTCGCTTTACGCTTTTCGCCACCTTGCAACGGAATCGTGCTCTTCGAACGCTTCATAATATTGGAACGTGTGTCAATTAATTGCTTTTAAAATTAATTTACATTGCTTTAATTATTCATACTTTGTTAATTATTCATAGTTCAATCGGAGCGAGGGGGGGGTCTTTAGACCCCCTAGACCCCCCCCTGGATCCGCCACTGGTCCAATACACACAAGAGCCTTCTTTATAGCCTCCGTACTAGCACTAGAACTGGTAGACATCTTTGTTTTATCTCACCGATCTCGATCCGCCTCATCCGTGTCAAATGCCCGTCTATAGCCAAACGAAACAACCACAATCCAATTAGCGGTGTCAAATCCCGTACTAATCCCGACATTGGCCCCAATGGGGGGGGTACCCATGTTACAATGACAGGTGCATTATCGTTAATAATTAACGGTTACAAGTATATATGGCCGAAGCTAACGTATCCCAGAGAGAGTGCTCCGGGTGCTTCACCCTCCTCAGCCAAAATTGTAACCGGTAATAACGATAACGTATTTAAATAGAGTAGGCCCTATGCCAAACAATTAAAGGGCCCCCACTTTTCGTATTGGGTCTAAAGCGGACAGCAACCCACCCCCCCCCCCCCCCCCCCCTCCCAATTATCGTACCTGGCCTGTCCTGAATCACCCCCCTCGCTGACACCGGCTACTGCCGTAGTGTGCAGGTATTAGTGTCGTGGTCCATTTGAGATAATAAAGTGATGTCTTACTTCGCGCTTGCCTACCAGGGTTAGTATTTCAATATTCCCAGGGTTCGTACAGAATATTGAAAAATGAATTCAAGGACTTCTCAACCAATTGTAGCTATTTTCAAGGATGGCATACCCCAATATGTACAAGCAAATGTGTACTATCCCTAGATGTGTGAACATGTGTCTTATTATCTGTTATCAATCACAATGTCACATGTACAAGATATATATATAGCACTACATAGTCTTTAGTTCCTTCATGTACTCTTTTTTCTTTTGCTGCCTTTCTGAGGCCATTCGATTTTGCAATGAGGGTTAAGTCACCACTTCTTTCAGCTCTTTCAGCATAATTATCTGCCGATTGAATAAGAGCATCAATGTCATCCTTTAGTCGTTTCTTCTGGACTTCTACTTCAGTAACTTCTCTTGTGAGTGTTCGTTCCGTTCATTTACCTTCACAGATTCCCTTTCCTTTTTCACATCATCAAGGTGTGCTTGTACCTCTGTCTTGCACTGGTAGCAGAAATCAATAGTTCTTTTGAACATGTAACATTGGCTATGCCACCAACACTCTTCACATGATCATAGATTATGCGCTGAGCTACAAGTGATTGTTCTGCAAGGTTCCATTTTTAAAACCCAGTAGATTTCCGCTGTGAGTGTGATATTACGATCCACTACAAAAGGTTCAATTGAGTTTAGCATAACAGGCTGAACAGAAGAGTCCTGTGTTAGAACAGCTGGAATATACATGTATCTTGTGAAGTTGTAGTCCTATTAGTATTAGCATCTGAGCCCGATGGAGAGAAAAATGTGCTAATGGTTGAAACGTTTGTACAACTCCTCTTTTCAGCATCTTTGTGCTTCAAACCACTCGCATGGCTTTTTTGTGCAGATTCCCCCATTGCAGCAATATCAATTTGTTTCATGCATAAAACACAGTATGCTTTGTGTGGGTTTTCCGTTACCTTTTGAAGCCATGATCGATATTCCACCAAATGGAGCATTAAAATTGCACTTGCCTGGCATTTTCCAAAACTTAAACTTCACGCTTAAAGCAGCGCTTGACTAGCAAGCAACGACGATGAACGAAACTAAAGCAACAATGTGAGCAAAGACGCGACGTAGCAACTACGAGCAAGCAACGACGATAAACGGAACAAAAGCAACAGTGGTTGAGCAAAAACGCGACGTAGCAACTACGAGCAAGCAACGACGATAAACGGAACAAAAGCAACAGTGGTTGAGCAAAAACGCGACGTAGCAACTACGAGCAAGCAACGACAATGAATGAAACAAAAGCAACAATGATTGAGCAATTACGCGACGTAGCAACTAACATGTACGCTAATAAACGGGTGGATACGCATGAAAAACCAAATTCATAAATTAAACTGCGGTGTTATCTACACTTACAAGGCTTCAAGTGCGCCGTATAAGGAAGTGCACAGTGCATTTCAAGGACTTCGATGGGAATTTCAAGGATAGTATCAAATATCAAGGACCTTTAAGGCCTTGATAAAGGTATGCCGAAATTCCAGGGTTCATTTCAAGGACTTCGATGGGAATTTCAAGGATAGTATCAAATATCAAGGACCTTTAAGGCCTTGATAAAGGTATGCCGAAATTCCAGGGTTTTCGGCAAGGTTTTTCAAGGTTCGTACGAACCCTGTATTCCACTACACAACCAGTTCTCCACACTTCTGAATCTCTCCTGATTTAATCCCAAGGAAAAAAATTATGCATGCCATCTTGCAAAGAATCATGCTAAATCTTGCAAGAATCACGCATGATTTTCGGACAATCATGCATGACCATGCATGATCATGCAACGTCTTGCATCGCACATGAAAGATTACGGGTAGAGTACGGATTGGTTCGAAAATCATGCATGAATCATGCCAGAACTTGCAAGATTTTTTTTCCTTGGGATGATCTCGTGCGTTACGGCTGTGATATTACGGACGTAACGGAGGTGATTTCCCAAAGGGTCCGATTCAGACATTACATGTGCGGTCTGAATCACCTGGATTATTATAATCATTGCTAGTTACTATTAATTTGAACTTAACAAACGATACACGGCTGGTTTTCACCTCTGAATCGCATGCTTGATCACGTGACCGCGATTGGTGTCCGAGAAAGCGAGCTTTTATTACCCATCGTGTAAGCTTGGATTTGAGTTCAGAAACAAGTATTTGCGTCATCTGAAGGCGGCTGGTTACGAAGCATACCTGGAGTAAAATAGGCGAAGAAACAAACACAGCCGTGTTAGTGCCTCCACATGTACAGATTGTGGTTCAACCTCCTTTTGCCACACAGGGTGAATCCTGCTCTAGTAAGTAGCAGTGTAATGAGATTTTGGACACATTTTTTGCGAATTTGTAGGCCTAGGCAACGATTTCGAAGGTGCTGTCATCTACCAGCTGTAGTCAGTTCCGAAAGAGAAGAGAGTGCTGTTGGTAAGATAACCATTGCACTTAAGTAAGCGTGTTCTTTGTATTATGGTAGATTGTAAGTGCTACTTTTATATTCAGATGGCCCTTACCCAGTTATTCATTTCATGTCAAGGTTGATGTTTCCACTGGTCTCCAAGGCACAATTTCATTAATTTCAATACACGTAGGGCTACACCTGCGGAGGTTTTGCATACTCTAACTCTCTGGGCCCTTACAAGTATCTACTTAGATTCCGGATGGCTCAGTTTTCACCACAGCAACACAAAGAGGTTTTGGCTTGCATTAACTCATTTAACTTCTCTGGTCAGCTCTCTCAGGAGATGTCTCTAAGTACTACTATAAATCATTTGTGGGGCGTGATTTCAAAACTTTGGCACAACTAGCACACTGTGTTTCCACCATTGTTAACACCTAGTGAAGCAGAAGTATTGTTGGCTCTTTCAAAGGTATGTGTTACACATTTATGTATGTGTCTTCATTCGTATCATCTGTCAGGTGTTCAAGCGGGTATAATTGTGAGAAGTTTACATCATGAAGTCTGTGTTGTTTTGAATTTGCTCGAGCTACTGATAGACACTGTCCAGAGCTGAGGGAAAAGCTCAAAATCCATCTCCTCCTTCATCTACCTGATCACATGCTTTAGTTTGGACCTGCATCAGAATTTAACACTGAAAGGTAAGACTTAATTCTGGCTCAGAGTCTGTGACATTACTAATCATTCTTTAGATGTGAGAGCTATAATGGTGTGATCAGGTCTCGTAACATATACAGCAATAAATATGCTCCGAGCAAAGACATTGCCAACAGTTTTGCAATCCAGGAGAGCATACGATTTTTCTGTTCAGGAGGTCGTTTCGATCCATCAGAAATGCAGTGAGTATTGGTTTTGCCATTTATTTTTCATAATGACTCCTCATCAGGTGTGGTGATGGCCTGCTACAGTTATAGCAGTCAGCAGAAGTTGTTGAGTTTCTGACAGGAAGGTTACCTACTAGTGATACAGCCATCTGTAGTCATGGGGCACTTCATAAGGTATTCAGTTGGCTTTCGTTTTCACTGTGTTGCTACATTATGGTGATACTCTGCAACCTTAGATCAGTGTATGTAAGCCAACTAAGTTGGGATCTGTGTTGCTTCAAGTACATGGACTTGGGGAGATGTCTGTCACAACTCTGATAGAGGAACATATGTTGACTACAGACCTGCAAACTCATGCCACCTGGGGCAAAGCAACAGTGACAGCTGAATGTGACACTGTTAATGTGGGTGACTTTGTGCTCAATAATGACAGAGCTGGGTCTCCAGTAAGTCCTCCAGATAGTGTATTCATTATTACATGTGCAGTACTATAGATGGAGGTAGGGATCCTACTGAGCTAACAGCACCCGCTACTACAAATGGATCGTGAAATGACCAGTGGACAGCCATGCCTCAACGAGTTTGATTGCCCGCTTCTGACGCTTACAAAGGTCTTTCAGGTCATTTCTCCTACAGCCATCGTTCGTGCAGTTTCAGTGGTTCATCAGTGCACTCAACATGTGTTGTGGATTTCATGCGTATTGCTACCAGGACAGAACGACAGGGAGCAACTGAAAACAAACTGCGTTTAAAACATGACTGGAGTAATACTATGTTTTGTTATAATGTTTACTGAATTGCAAATGATGTTTTAACATAAAAGCGAAAAATAAAAAAAACATATGAATGCGCTCAATAAGGGATACGGTATACTTTGAACTTCGTTGATGATTCATCAGCTATACGGACATGAATCAGGTGCGGTTGATAATGATTCACCCGAGGTAATTTAAGAAGCGTGTCACCGCGCTGCCAAAAGGATCTGATTCGCCCGCGTGCTAATAGAGACGTTACGCAAGCGTTAACAACTCTGATTCGTTGTCAAAAAACTGGCCGTGTAAACATCGAAAGACAGCAGGTCATCAGTCTGATCGAGGTTATTTATATTATTGGTGAGAGGATTATAATTGCTCATAAACATTGTTAATTCGTTTAATAGTTAGTTAATCGACCCCCCCTCCCCCCCCCCCCCCCCCAAAATTACGTCAACTATGTAGTAATTAAGAAACATATCTTGAATTTAACTTCATAATCCATAAAAATCTGAAACTCAAATTTTTATAGTGGAAAGAAAAAAAATTCCGCTATATGCTGAAATGTTATAGAATTCAATTTGGAATTTTTTTATGAATGTCCTCCAATGTATGGGGCATTTCTGGATATGGGCCATTTCGAAACCAATACCGTAATAGTCTAATTATTAGCACAGTTTCCAGAACAACCGTGAAAGCCATACAATGAATGAAGTATTCTATTTGTAGCCAACGTCACATGACCTAGTTTTCTCTCACTGCTTCCTACAAGTGGCCATTTTTCGACAAACGCATCTACTTCAATGTACATTTTGGACCACGTAGACACATTCTACACCCCAGATGGAAGCACATAATCAAAAGGGGAAGAATGTACTTACAACATATAGAATGGAACTGCAGCCACACTTTTCCTTTGCGATGGTATACGCGTGTGAAGTATACTGTGGTTTGAGCTGTGTAACTATGGAACGCCAAATGAGTCATAAATGAGTGATAAATTTATCGACTGCTTTTGATCATCGATCGACATCAATCGACAGCTTTTGATCATCGATAGACAGCTTTCGACCATCGACTATGGAACGCCGTTGAGGTCAAAATTCGTCGTTTCTGTTTGGCAGTAATTCTCGATCGACGAAAGGCAATCATTGCAACAAATCACATCGTTACGATTCGATCGATTGCTTTTTCACGTCGATCGAACGCGATCGTGGTCAAATCTACTTCGATAGAAATCGATTGAGGTCAAAACTAGTTCCGTGCGTTTGGATCGAGTGCAAATTTTGTTCGATGGAGGATCGCACTAGACATCTCGACACAAATCGGGCATCCATTAACTTTAAAATTTATTCTACTTTTTTGACGCCAAACTCGTACCGACGAAACTATATCGATGTAGGAATCACTTCGTTACTCTCCAATTGGCCACTTGTTCGCATCGATAGAACACAATCGAGGTTTAATTTATCTTGATGGATCTTAATCGAAAGGAAATTTCCCCCTAACAATGAGTCATAAAGATATTATGCAAACGCTTCGTTATACAGCTGCAACATTAATATTTTGTTTTAATATTTTGTTTTTATAGTACCACCTGAATAGTCGTACTATTAAAACAACTATTTATGGGAGTAATTGCATTTAAAACTAGAGTTTTATGCCCTAATTTTAGCACTATCCGTGCGCTGACAAAGGTTCGTTCGTGCATTGTGTATCTATCTATTAGAAATCTATGCTACGCTGATGATAGAGTCCGGATGAATAGTGAGATCCATTTTCAATACTGTGATGTACTTCCTGTTTTACAGCAGTGTGCTGGCGATGGTAAATAGTGTTAATTCAGAGCATTCAACCAAATATGCCAGACAAAACCCAATAATTGCAAAGGGGTGTAGTAATACTGGTCCTGCGGTTATCCAATGGGCAAATTGCCAAACGTAGACATCATCGCAGTGAGCTTGTGATAAATGAAAATGGTCTACAATTTTCTAAGAACATCCTTGAAAGTGCGCCAGACTAGACCCACTATATAAAGTTTTTGCCCAGACTAAGAATTCATTGTATGTATAGCTAGCTCTTGTTCTAAGTCCATTAATCTAACAAATAATAAATATCGTTTTGAAATACCCGGCCCCGCGCGCGGTATGCTGTTTATGTACGAAAAGAATAACACTGTACTGAAAGCACAACAAAGTACGATACACTCATTCAGGATGTGATCACCACTGTCCAACAGAAATGACTAGAAGCCTTGCACTTGGTACAGGAAGCAATATAGCATAGAGGGGGGCTATATTTCAAAAATGATGATACCTAGGGGGTGCATCCAGGAATAATAAAAGGGGGAGTGGTATATACTACCAGGGGAGAGGGATGTCATAATGAAAGTGTCATAATTGTCCAAAACCATCATGGCCTTTAAAACCTAACACTAACGATTTCTTGAAGGAAGTATAATTTTCACCATGCACAGTAGGGAGACGAATCTCCATTTCGCACGTAGAAGCTGTTGGCAATGGTGAATCATCAACCAAAAAGGTGATTTGACATTTCTTCCCAAACCCTTGTGGAGGAATAAATGATGATCCTGTAAATATCCCGCAGCGTACAGCCATCTGCTGTTCCTGTGAATGTGCATGATGCACAACAATGACGAGATAAAAAAATAAATAAACACACGTACCTTCACTGCACTCCTCAACAATGAGGTTGAAATTGGCGTACGCTGCATTACTCGGTTGAGTAGGTTGTAGAATTCCCACTGAACTTTATTTCCAAAATGGACCGAAGAAGATCTTGTAACAAAATCAATAAGTGAATAATCTTATAAGTTAGGGTTTAGTCACAGTATGCATTATTACCAACATCAATGTTTTGTTCAGAGTATAGAAAAAAATCTGTGAATAATGTCGGTTACTTTCGTACTTCACTCAGTACTCCTAGGGTGTCTAATCCCTCTAGGAATTGGTCATACTTGGTATATAAGCGATCGTACCTCGTACGCTATGTTTCAACATAAAACAGTATCGTACGTTCACATGTATCGCTTATGATGGATGCTGTGAATAGTCATGATAGTTAATATTGTGCACCCTTTTTCTATATCTGCTCAGTTTGTGGCATGTACATGTAAGCATGCACGTACCATGCCTTCTAATCATGGGGCCACCTTCTTCACCCTCTACACCCTCTACACTAGTCTGGGGACCAGATGACTTGCTTGCAACGTCAGTTATCTGGTGCACAAACTGCAGTACCTTTACTCAGTACGGCATATCTCTCTAGCCATTCATATTCACTGCCTTTCTATCTTATCTCCTCCTTCTTGTCCTCTCCCTCCACCTCTTCCTATCTTCCTTCATCCACCCATCCTCCTCCTCCCCTCCTCTTCCCTCCTCCTCCTCTCCTCTCCTCTCCTCCTCATCTTCTCCTCCACTTTCTATTACTCCCTCTCATTTTCCCTCCTACCTTCCTTCCTATTACACCTAACACCCCCTCCTCCACCTTTCCCCCTCCTCCTCCTCATCCTCCTTCTACCTTTCTACCGGTTGCATCCCCCCCTCCTTTCATTCTTCCCGTTGCATCCACCCTCACCTTCTCCTCCCCTCTCCCTCCTCTTCCTATCTTCCTTCCTCCACCATTCCTCCTCCTCCCCTCCTCCCTTCCTTCTCCTCCTCCCTTCCTTCTCTTCCTCCCTCCTCCTTCCTCCCCTTACTCCCTCTCATTTTCCCTCCTACCTTCCTTCTTAATACACCTATCCCTCCCCTTCCTTTCTTTTGATTGCATCCGCACCTCCCCTCCTCCTCATCCTCCTACTTCTACCTTCCTACCTGTTGCATCCACCCCTCCTCCTTCCATTCTTCCCGTTGCATCTACCCCCACCTTCTACTCTCTCCTCTTCCTATCTTCCTTCATCCACCCATCCTCCTCCTCCCCTCCCCTCTCCTCCTCCTCCTCTCCTCATCCCTCCTCCTCCCCTCCTCCTCCATCCTCCTCCCCTCCTCCTCCTCTCTGTCTCCCCTCCTCCTCCCTCCTCCTCCCTCCTCCTCCCTCCTCCTTCCCTCCTCCTCCCTCCTCTTCCCCTCTTCCTCCCTCCTCCTCCCTCCTCCTCCCTCTTCCTCCCCTCTATCTCCCCTCCTCCTCCCCTCCTCCTCCCCTCCTCCTCCCTCCTCCTCCCCACCTCGTCCCTCCTCCTCCCCTCCTCCACCCTCCTCCTCCCTCTTCCTCCCCTCCTCCTCCCCACTCCTCCCCTCCTCCTCCCTCCTCCTCCCCCTCCTCTCCTCCTCTCCTCCTCCCCTCCTCCTCCCCTCCCCTACTTCTACCTTTCTACCTGTCGCATCATCCCCTCCTTCCATTCTTTCCATTGCATCCACCCCCACCTTCTTCTTCCCCTCCTCTACCTCCTTCTCTTCTCCCTCCTCCTCTTCCTATCTACCTTCATCCACCCATCCTCCTCATCCCCTCCTCCTCCCTCCTTCTCCCTCCCCTCAACCTCCCTTCCCCTCCTCCTCCTCTTACTCCCTCTCATTTTTCCTCCTACCTTCCTTCCTATTACACCTACCCCTCCTAAGCCTTTCTTTTGATTGCATCCACACCTCCCCCTTCTCCTCCTCATTCTCCTACTTCTACCTTCCTACCAATTGCATCCTCCCCTCCTCTCCCTCCTCCTTCCATTCTACCCATTACATCCACCCCACCTTCTCCTCCCTTCCTCTAACTCCTCCTCTCCCACCTCCTCCTATCTTCTTTCATCCACCCATCCTCCTCCTCCTCTCCTCCCATCCTCCTCCCCTCCCTCCCCTCCTCTTAATCCTTCTCCTCCACTCCCACCTCCTCCTCTTATCCTCTTTCATCGAGACCATCCTCCTCCCCTCCTCCTTCCCTCCTCCTGCTCCCCCTCCTCCCCTCCCCCTCCTCCTCCTCTTACTCCCTCTCATTTTCCCTCCTACCTTCCTTCCTATACAACCTACCCCTCCCCATCCTCCTTTCTTTTGATTGCATCCATACCTCCCCCTCCTCCTCATCCTCCTACTTTTACCTTCCTACCTGTTGCATCCTCGTCTCCTCCCTCTCCATCCACCCATCCTCCTTCTCTCCTCCCCTCCCCCGTATCCCCTCCCCCTCCCCCTCCCCTCCTCCCCCCCCTCCTCCTCCTATGTTATTTCATCCACCCATCCTCCCCTCCTCCTCCCTTCCCCTGCTCCTCCTCCCTCCTCCTCCCCTCCCCCTCCTCCTACTCCCTCTCATTTTCCCTCCTACCTTCCTTACTATTACACCTACCTCCCCTCCTCCTTCGGTTCATTGCATCCAAACCTCCCCCTTCTCTTCCTCCACATCCTCCTACTTCTACCTACCTACCCTTTGCATCCTCCCGTCCTCCCCCTCTTCCTCCTTCCATTCTTCCCATTGCATCCACCCCCACCTTCTCCTCCCCCTCCTCTACCTATGTCTCCTCCTCTCCCCCTCTTCCTATCTGCCTTCATCCACCCATCCTCCTCCTCCTCTCCTCCTCCTCTCTTCCTCCTCCCCTCCCCTCCCCCTCCTCCTCCTATCTTCTTTCATCCACCCATCCTCCTCCCTTTTTCCTTCCCTCCTCTCCTCCTCCTCCTCTTACTCCCTCTCATTTTCCCTCCTACCTTCCTATTTATTACACCTACCCCTCCCCTCCTCCTTTCGTTCCATTGCATCCACACCTCCCCCTCCTCCTCATCATACTCCTACTTCTGCTATCCTACCCGTTGCATCCTCCCCCTCTTCCTCCTTCCATTCTTCCCGTTGCATCCACCTCCACTTTCTCCTCCCCCTCCTCTACTTCCTGCACCTCCTACACCGTATCTTCCTTCATCTACCCATCCTCCTCCCCCTCCTCCTCCTCCTCTTACTCCCTGCCATTATCCCTCCTTTCTTCCTTCATATTACACCAACCCCTCCCCTCCTCCTTTCTTTTGATTGCATTCACACATTCCCCTCCTCCTCCTCATCTTCCTACTTCTACCTTCCTACCTGTTGCATCCTCCCCTCCTCCCCCTCCATCCACCCATCCTCCTCCTCTCCTCCCCCTCCTCCTCCCCTCCCCTCCTCCTCCCTCCTCCCCTCCTCCTCCTTCCATTCTTCCCGTTGCATCCACCCCCCACCTTCTCCTCTTCCTCTACCTTCTACTCCTCCTCTCCCTCCTCTTCCTGCATCCACCCATCCTCCTCCTCCTCTCCTCCTCCCCTCCCCTCCTCCTCCTATCTTCTTTCATCCACCCATCATCCTACCCTCCTCCTCCCCCTCCTCCCCTCCTCCTCCCCCTCCTACCCTCCTCCTCCCCTCCTCCCCTCCCCCTCCCCCTCCTCCCCTCCTCCTCCCCCTCCTCCCCTCCTCCTCCCCCTCCTCCCCTCCTCCTCCCCCTCCTCCCCTCCTCCTCCCCCTCCTCCCCTCCTCCTCCCCCTCCTCCCCTCCTCCTCCCCTCCTTCCCTCCTCCTCCCCCTCCTCCCCTCCTCCTCCCCTCCTCCTCCCCCTCCTCCCCTCCTCCTCCCCCTCCGCCCCTCCTCCTCCCCCTCCTCTCCTCTTCCTCCCCCTCCTCCCCTCCTCCTCCTCTCCTCCCCCTCTCCTCCGCTTACTCCCTCTCATTTTCCCCCCTACGTTCCTTCTTATTACCCCTACCCCTTCCCTTCCTCTTTTAGTTTCATTGCATCCACACCCCCCTCCTCCTCCTACTTCTACCTTCCTACCTGTTGCATCCTCCCCTCCTCTCCCTCTTCCTCCTTCCATTCGTCCCGTTGCATGCACCCCTCCCCCTCCTTTACCTCCTCGTGTTCCTCCTCCCCCTCCTCTACCTCTTCCTTCTTCTTTCACCTTTATGGGTAGGGAGGGTATTTAATATTAACCACTTTGTTTCAAAGGAAGTATTCACCTTGATATATGTTTTCACCTAGGAGTCAGCGGAATGTATTTTTTGGGATGTGCAAACTACATGCAACTAGAAAAGGCTATTATAAGAAATTATATACAGAGCCCTGTGCAAGAACTGAACTCTAGAGTTCTACACAAGGGAATGTATGTTGGTAAAAGCCTTTTATGAAATTATTATACCCTTATCGGTACAGATTGTGGGTGAGTGGTTTACATAGACAAGCAAGCATGGTAGAATGGTACATGGTTGAATCCAAAGTACCTTGTACATGCTCTACATGGAAGTTAGAACAAGTAGTTTAGAACTACATGCGTGCATGTCATAGCACTAAGGTCAAAGTACACCATAAGTAAGGAGAGGGGAGAAAAGAGGAGGGGGAGGGGGGGAACATCTGATGTCCCTGCCTAATTGTGGCAGTGCCTACAAGGTTGTTGTATCGTCACCTTTATAGTTGTAAAATAACCAATGAGAGGTTGT
This sequence comes from Eunapius fragilis, assembly GCA_963681505.1. Taxonomy (NCBI): domain Eukaryota; kingdom Metazoa; phylum Porifera; class Demospongiae; order Spongillida; family Spongillidae; genus Eunapius; species Eunapius fragilis. The sequence goes on along the minus strand of OY811976.1, from coordinate 374,882 downwards.
ATTCCTAGAACATTATATATGCTGAAGTACCAAAATGATTCCGGGTGCTTGCAAATTTACAACTTACAATACCAATAGTTTAAAGCTGGATAAATAAGGAATTTTATCTTCCGACGTATGTCTCTTATCATTTATTTATGCAATGGAAAGGAAGGTGCAAAGAGGAGGAAGAGAGGGAGGAGGCGGAAGAGGCGGAGGGTGGATGCAATGGGAAGAAAGGTAGAAGGAGGAGGAGGAGGGTAGGAGGTGGAGGGAGAAGGAGGTAGAGGAGGGGGAGGAGAAGGTGGGGGGTGGATACAACGGGAAGAATGGAAGGAGGAGGGGAAGGAGAGGGAGGATGCAACAGGTAGGATGGTAAAGTAGGCCGATGAGGAAGAGGAGGAGGAGGTGTGGATGCAATCAAAAGAAAAGAGGAGGGGGAGGGGTAGGTGGGTAGTATGGAAAAAGAGGGAGTAAGAGGACGAGGGGAGGGGAGGAGGGAGGAGGAGGGAGGAGGAGGATGGGGAGGTGGAAGGGAGAGGAGAATGTGTGGATGAAGGAAGATATGATGAGGAGGGGGAGGAGGAGGGGTAGATGAAGGAAGATAGGAAGAGGAGGAGGGAGAGGAGAGAAGGAGGAGGAGAAGGTGGGGGTAGATGCAACGGGAAGAATGGAAGGAGGAGGGGTGGATGCAACAGGTAGGAAAGGTAGAAGTTGGAGGATGAGGAGGAGGAGGGGGAGGTGTGGATGCAATCAAAGGAAAGGAGGAGGGGGGTTAGGTTAATAGGAAGGAGGGTAGGAGGGAAATGAGAGGGAGTACGAGAAGGAGGAGGGGGAGGGGAGAGGGAGGAGGGAGGAGGGGAAGAGGAGAGGAGGAGGAGAAGAGGAGGGAGGAGGGGAGGAGGGGAGACGGAGAGGAGGAGGAGGGGAGGAGGATAGGTGGATGAAGATAGGAGGAGGAGGAGGAGGGGGAGGGGAGGAGGAGGGGGAGCAGAGGGGGAGAGGAGGAGGATGGGTGGATGAAGGAAGATACGAAGAGGAGAAGGAGGTAGAGGAGGGGGAGGAGAAGGTGGGGGTGGATGCAACAGGAAGAATGGAAGGGGAGGACGGAAGGATGCAACAGGTAGGAAGGTAAAAGTAGGAGAATGAGGAGGAGGAGGGGGAGGTGTGGATGGAATGAAACGAAAAGGTGGAGGGGGAGGGGTAGGTGTAATAGGAAAGAAGGTAGGAGGGAAAATGAGAGGGAGTAAGAGGAGGAGGAGGGGGAGGAGAGGAGGAGAGGAGGGCGAGAGAGAAGTGGAGGGGGAGGGGAGGAGAATGGGTGGATGAAGGAAGATAGGACAAGGGGGAGGGGAGGGGAGGAGGGGAAGAGAGGAGGAGGAGGATGGGTGGATGGAGTGGGAGGAGGGGAGGATGCAACAGGTAGGAAGGTAGAAGTTGGAGGATGAGGAGGAGGAGGAGGAGGGGAGGTGTGGATGCAATGAAAAGAAAGGAGGAGGGGGAGGGTAGGTGTAAAAGGAAGGAAGGGAGGAGTGAAATTAGAGAGAGTGTGGGGAGGAGGAGGGGGAGGAGAGGAGAAGGATAGTTGGATAAAGGAAGATAGGAACAGGAGGGAGAGGAGGAGCAGGAGGTAGAGGAGGGGGAGAAGGTGGGGGTGGATGCAACAGGTAGAATGGAAGGAGGAAGAGGGGGAGGAGGGGAGGATTCAATGGGTAGGAAGGTAGAAGTAAGAGGATGAGGAGGAGGAGGGGGAGGTGTGGATGCACCCAAGAGAAAGGAGGACGGGGAGGGGTAGGTTTAATAAGAAGGAGGATAGGAGGGAAAATGAGAGGGAGCAAGAGGAGGAGGAGGGAAGTGGAGGAGGGGGGTCGGGAGGAGGAGGGGAGAGGAGGAGGAGAGGAGGGGAGGAGGAGGGGAGGGTGGGAGAAGGGAGGGGAGGAGGAGGGAGGAGGATGAGGAGGAGGAGGATGGGTGGATGAAGGAAGATAGGAAGAGGTGGAGAGAGAGGAAGAGGAGGAGATAAGATAGAAAGAAAGGCAGTGAATATGAATGGCTAGAGAGATATGCTGTACTGAGTAAAGGTACTGCAGTTTGTGCACCAGATAACTGACTGTCGCAAGCAAGTCATCTGGTCCCCAGACTAGTGTAGAGGGTGTAGAGGGTGAAGAAGGTGGCCCCATGATTAGAAGGCATGGTACGTGCATGCTTACATGTACATGCCACAAACTGAGCAGATATAGAAAAAGGGTGCACAATATTAACTACCATGAATATTCCCAGCATCCATCATAAGCGATACATGTGAACGTACGATACTGTTTTATGTTGAAACATAGCGTACGAGGTACGATCGCTTATATACCACGTAGAACGATCAAAGCGGGTTTCATTTACCTAACTTCAAATTTAAAGAACGTGACCATTACGTACATAATCGCATATTGGAAGAATGGGAATTGGGTTGCTAACGTGAGTGGCGCGAAGTGTCAAATTACTTTGAAAATCCATATCTCCGTAACGTATAAGAAAAAACTTAACGATCTGCAGAAATCAATAGCTACAGAACCCTTCTATGTACACTCCGAATTTGACATGTTATCGTCACTCGTATCTGGAGAAATGTGAAATCTTAACCCTTTGGGTTAGAGACCTATGTAACCATGGCATGGAAAGTATCTAGAGCACCAAAATTGGTTTGCACAGAGAGAACTGATATGTGAGCAAGTTTACGAAATCTGAAAATAAAATATAAAACCGTTGTGAAGATATGTTGCTTTGTGAAACGTACAATGTTTATAGTGATAAAATTTAAAGTCCAGAAGGGAGATTTTGGTGGACACCGTCCCATATAATTATGTATGCATATAAAATAAAGTTAGGGATCAGATATGTTGTAATTAATATTCTTACACATGCTTCTTTGTCCCATCCACTTTGTATATTAGAGAACAAGGTTAGGTAAATAAAAATTAACATTCATAAGGATAGTATTGAAGATTGATTGACATCTCAATACTACGTACTTGATAAATCTGCATTCCATCAAAAACATTGTAGTATAAGAGTTGTAGTGAATGAAGTGTATTATTGATATGTAATTGAGTTGTCCCTTGAAAATACTCGGTATGGATTATAGCCTGTGCACTATACTAAGAAGATCCTCGTGGTGAGAAATGATTGTGATTCCAAGTTGAACGGTTTAGTAATAGAAATTCATAAACGACATCATCCACAGAGCACTGTCAGCTGCAAAAATACCTGCTCGTTTGGAGCCTTCTGGAGTAGCTAGATCTGATGGTAAAAGGCCAGATGGAATTTCAATGGTTCCCTGGAAAGAGGGGAAACTCCTTGTGTGGGATGCTACATGCAGAGACACCTTGGCACCATCATATCTCTCCACTGCTGAAAGAGGCCCAGGATTGGTAGCAGCAGAGGCTGAATCTCAAAAGAGGAAGAAGTATTCCTCTCTTGGAGCTAAATACTTCTTTGTTCCCATAGCATGTGAGTCTCTTGGTGTGTTTGGTGCTGAAACATTGTCCTTTCTTAAGGACCTTGGCCATCGTCTGCACAAAACCACTGGAGACTCACAATCCTACCAATTCTTACTCCAGCGCCTTTCTGTGGCAATCCAGAGAGGAAATTCTACCTCCGTCTTGGGAACATTAAGTTCCTTTGATGGTTTAGATGACTTTTAGTTCTGTGTGCGAGTGATCGAGTGTGTTAGTGTGCCAGTACATTGTATATGTTAGGTTGTGTTGTTGTTAGCCATATATGTTAGTTTATATAATAATGTAGTTCTGTATGTGCATTTATTCCTTTCATGTATTCTCTTGTAACTTTATTATTACCTTCACTGATTGTGTAAAATTAAAAAAAAAAATCCATAATTATATGCATGCTTGTAAATGGAATTTGTGAATGATTTGGAAGAATGCAATAGAGGTAGCGGCTTACTCTTTCAACAGTGTTCCTTAGTGAAAGATCACAGTACTACATGTTCCATTGACAATGTAGTCAAATACAGCGATGCCAGAAAAGGGATTCCACAACCCCCTTGTGTTATGGACATGGCCACAAACACCCCTAAATGCATATGATAGTACAATCGTTGCTGCAAAGTGGAAAAGTATCAAAAATAAGATCTCTACTGGATACATAACTCAGCTGATGTGTTAGTACAAACATGCACCTTATTATACGGAACAATCCACAACATCAAAAGCAACAATCTGATAAAGCCTATAAACAGATATGTTGAAAAATGAATATTGCTACATTTAGTAATGCTTAGTACAATAGAACATACCACAATGGCAGGCACATTCGTAGAAATAAACTTCACATTCTCTCCTCGAAGAAGAGTATCAGCTGCCTGGTGAACAAGCAGTCTGGAAAACTCCCTACGAGGACTACCCGCATCCACTGACCATTCACCAAAAAATGTAACCTGATTTGATATGAATAATATTCTTAGCATCAAGCATTTCTAATTATCCTCAACAAAGAGGAGAGAGCAAATGCCTTTCGTTTTGCTTCGCGTATTGCATCTGTCCACACGCATTGGCGGTGGATGGTGATTTGAAATGGGGTTTCCCAATTCACATGTAATGACATCTTCTTTAAATATATATTTCTCCAACACTACAGTAGGAAATTAGTACAGTATACCGCAACCAGGGCATATGTACACTCCTGTATTAACAATCATTGATGTATAGAAACCAGTTAATGAATTTTTTTTTTGTTCATGATATTAATTCCCGATGTAAAGTTTTGGGTACCTTGTAGGCCTGTGTGACTCATCCGTTAACTGTAGTCCTAGTGAATGAGTATAGTTGCCAAGTGGTTACGACATTGGAAGAAGCTTGGCTTCTATTATAGTGTGGTATTTAGCAGTCTCAAGTAAGGTCTGGGTACCTTGTAGACCTGTGTAACTTATCCCTAAACTGTTGTCCTATTGAATGAGTATAGTTACCAAGTGGGTGCGACATTGGGAGAAGCTTGGCTTCTATTATAATAGTGGGGGACATGGGAGTCTCATGTAAGGTCTGGGTACCTTGTTAGGCCTGTGTGACTCATCCCTTACCACTTGAGAGTTACAGTAAATCATTCCAATCTGTTGTCCTAGTGAATGAGAATAGTTACCAAGTGGTATGACATTGGGAGAAGCTTGACTTCTATTATAGTGTGGTACATAGTAAGGTCTAGGCATGGATGGTGCTAAAATTAGGGCATCCAACTCTAGTTTTATAATATATCATTCCAAACTGTTGTCTTAGTGAATGCAATTCCCTTCTCTTCCTAAGCAACTAATATAAATATTTGTTTTAATAGTACCACTATTCAGGTGGTACTATTAAAACAAAAATATTAATGTTGCAGCTGTATAACGAAGCGTTTACAAAATATCTTTATGACGCATTGTTAGGGGGAAATTTCCTTTCGATTAAGATCCATCGAGATAAATTAAACCTCGATTGTGTTCTATCGATGCGAACAAGCGGCCAATTGGAGAGTAACGAAGTGATTCCTACATCGATATAGTTTCGTCGGTACGAGTTTGGCGTCAAAAAAGTACAATAAATTTTAAAGTTAATGGATGCCCGATTTGTGTCGTGATGTCTAGTGCGATGCTCCACCGAACAAAATTTGCACTCGATCCAAACGCACGGAACTAGTTTTGACCTCAAGTGATTTCTATCGAAGTAGATTGGACCACGATCGCGTTCGATCGACGTGAAAAAGCAATCGATCGAATCGCAACGATGTCATTTGTTGCAATGATTGCCTTTCGTCGATCGAGGATTACTGCCAAACAGAAACGACGAATTTTGACCTCAATGGCGTTCCATATGGAACCCCTGCCCCCATGTACCCACTGTACACAACCAAAAATATTTTCCCGTAACGGTGCCTGTAAACGGACTGTTACGATTACCAAGTACATCCCGTAACGCCTAATATTTCACTACCTGAACCGAGACCGAATGTTGCAATTCCCGTATCGATGCCGTAATAACAGTCTATAGAAGTACTGAAATCGGTGTCGATACAGTACCGTAACAGTGCCTATAGTATAATTACAGTGCCCTACAGTATCGATGAAAGCACCTTTTGCCCTCTATCCAAACCAACCCATGTGACAACTACAAAAATCATAAAAAGCAAACCAATCACAAACAATACAAATTTCTACAATACAAATCATGAGTCCAGTCATGCTGAAAAATTGTTTTCACTTGAATTGTTTCCTTTCTCTCAATACAATGACAAGTGTTTGCTTCAACAAACTGACAGCCTTCTCCACATTCACGGACCATGGAGACAGCCTTGTGAACATGGCTTTGTACGAAGAAGATGGTCCTCGATAGCTTGTAAAAAGGACAGTCGAACTGATTAAGCAGTGGTTCTCCATTTGGATCTTCAAATCCTATTACAATACATAGTGTAGCACGATTTGGTCGTGTCACTCACTGTACTTATGAGTTCACCATATTGAAACTGCAAAAATGAGCGTGAATACAGCACAATCCATCACAACATACATCTCAGCACACTCATCCTCACCATAACAACATCCTCCCAATAACACACATCTCAGCCACCCTCACCCTAACACATCTCAGCACACCCTCACACTAATACATCTGAGCACACCCTCACATCTTAGCACACCCTCACACTAACACATCTCAGCGCACCCTCACATCTCAGCACACCCTCACCCTACCACATCTCAGCACACCCTCACTAACACATCTCAGCACACCCTCACTAACACATCTCAGCACACCCTCACTAACACATCTCAGCACACCCTCACACTAACATCTCAGCACACCCTCACTAACACATCTCAGCACACCCTCACACTAACATCTCAGCACACCCTCACTAACACATCTCAGCCACCCTCACCCTAACACATCTCAGCACACCCTCACTAACACATCTCAGCACACCCTCACTAACACATCTCAGCACACCCTAACACATCTCAGCACACCCTCACACTAACATCTCAGCACACCCTCACATCTCAGCACACCCTCATGTGCACTAACACACATCTCAGCCCTCTCACTCTAACACATCTCAGCACACCCTCACACTGACACATCTCAGCACACCCTCACCCTAACACATCTCAGCACACCCTAACACATCTCAGCACACCCTCACACTAACATCTCAGCACACCCTCACATCTCAGCACACCCTCATGTGCACTAACACACATCTCAGCCCTCTCACCCTAACACATCTCAGCACACCCTCACTAACACATCTCAGCACACTCTCACCCTAACAAACACATCTCAGCACACCCTCACCCTAACACATCCCAGCAAATCCTCACACTAACCCACATCTACGCACACCCTCACACTGACACATCTCAGCACACCCTCACACTAACACATCCCAGCAAATCCTCACACTAACCCACATCTACGCACACCCTCACACTAACACATCTCAGCACACCCTTACACATCAGCACACCTCACACTAACATACATCCCAGCACATGTCCATCGTAACATACATCTCAGCAAACACTCACGTACCTGTGAAACTGGTGTGCACAGCTGAATGTAATTTAGTGAATTAACCAGCTGTGCTGTTATGGACACAGTGAAGATAGTCCCTGATAGAGTAGTAGGTTTGCAGCTAGATGTCTGAAAAAATGTGAATAATTAACGGAATGTATTTCAAACAGTCAAACAACCTTTTGAGCTGTTCCTGCAATATATATATCTCCTTATTAGCATTAAGGGTACTAGGCAACACTGAATTTAACATCTGGATGCTCACAGAATTTTTCAGACCACTCCCGCACCTATAAAAATAAATAAATCATAAGCAGTTTTAAATTTATGAGTATACTTGCTTTTCTGTGCCGTTGAAGACACCTCTGGCAGATGTAGCGAATACTTTGAATCCTGGCAAAATAGTTTGATATGTCCCTGCTCAGAGCACACTTGTTGCCAAAAATATTCTGCAACCTCACAGAAGAGTTAAAAGATTCACACCTGATGCAGAGCAAATGACTGGTTCAAAACATTACATCAGCACGTACAAGTACCTTTCTGCATTAAAAGTCGAACATGGTCCAAACATATGCATACACTCCACCAGGTGGAGAAGCAAATGAATCTTCAGCTTATACTGCATCTCTGGCATGTTCTTCATAACTGAATCTACTAACTCAGTGCATATGAGCTGACATTCTTCTGCTTTTGTGGGTTTGAAGAAAGCACAATAAGTTGTGTAGAAACCTAACAAATGAAAAAAGTAGTCATATATATTTATAACATATACCTGTGTTATCTTCAACTTCTTGTACAGTGGGTGGAGCATAAAAACAGCCATCTGACACCAAGCTTTGTAGTCACTGCCTACAAATGACTGATGGTGCCAACACACGTTACCATGCATCTTGACAGGAATCTGCCTAAAAACAATATGCAAGTCAAAGACGCGCACACAAAATAATTTGCATACCATAGAGAACCGACAGTACTTCTTGGCCAATCCTCCCAGATGACTGAGAAGTTGTGATGCTAGAGGGTTATCACAAATTGCCTCCACTGACACGGAAATAGTATCCTGCATATGTCACAATAACAATCTACATTAAACGGTTATTTCGTACCTCTCCATTGCGTGTCCATTCGTAAGTGCGCATGAATTGGAATTTAGAGCCAAATTGTATCCCGATAATCCTGAACCAATATGTAGACTTTATACCTTGGCGGTCCAGTCAATTAGAATAGCCACAGAGATTTAAAACCTTTCACTTCGACTTTCATTAGACAACAAGCATAGGGCATCCGTCAAATAAAAATTAAATAGCGAGCAATTCAATAATTTCTTAATGCTCTGGCTTGTGACTTTTAATAAAGGGAACGAGAACATATGTGCTTTTAAATGACTTTGTATTTACCGGGTACATGTATCAGTGGCGGATCCAGAATTTTTTTGCGAGGGGGGGCAAAGGGGAGGGGCGTTAATAATCATGGTTTGGGCGTGGCTACGAAATATTGCGCGTAAGAGAGGAAGATGTACCCGGGGTCTGGGGCTTCGCCCCAGCCGCTTTTTACTGTTATCATGTTACTTCGGCGCGTTTTCGTTGTATTTGTATCATCAGGGCGATGTAAGACACCGCCCCTTGTAGCTATGAATATTTAATTTCTGACTTGGCGGGGGGGGGGGCAAAACCCCCCCCTGTATCCGCCACTGTGTATATAGCCTATGATGCAGCGGTTATTTGCAAGATCTGTGGCAGACCCTAGAAGGGTCACTTTTAAACAGTTCAGGAAATGGACGTACGACGCGTTAAAAAACTCACTACCGAAGATGGGTCATCTTTAAACCTCGTCAAGAGCCCGTCACTCTTACTCCTCATGACGGTAGCGCGCGCTGTTATTTAGTTTTATTGAGTGTATCAAGCTGTTACTGTACTGGATTAATACTGTTACGATACCGAATTCAGAGCTAGATCGATGGCGTTAACCGATCGTTACAGCATGATGCTACATTTCGTAACGATAACTCAATTTCAGGGTCGTTTAAACCCGAAATCATAACAGGCACTATGGGGTGTGATTAGTGCCATAAGTCGGTCACGCGCAGCGCAACGACCGATGACGCAGCGCAGCAATTGACATGCAGCGCAGCGATCTCGTGCCCAGAAATCATACTGAGAAAAACATTATTTGACGGTGGTACATGGTCGGGCTGGCTGACATGGCCGTATACAGCTAGGTGCAGGGGGAAAAAGGATTAAAGAATATATACAGCCCTACAGCATTCTATGAACGAGGTGTCGCTACCAGTAGGCCTTATCTGGCCACTCTTGCTACAATTAGAATAACGGTCATAACCCATGTAATGGTACGTCTGTTTGTTATTCTATTTGATGCGCATCCATGTATTTACGGCAGTGGCCTGAGGTGTAAACTGTAGTTCTTTTCGAGCGGCAAATGGTGACGTCGAATTTGAGGTGATCGACGTTGTGGGGGGGGGGGGGGGGGGGGGGGGCTCTCCGGGAACTGTACCCCCATATCTTTTATTCAGTACGAATAATTAATCAAGTTATCTAAACGAAAGCGGGTCCTTAAGGCCTTCTAATTCTTCAGGATTGGAAGAAGTATAAGGCTACTTTAATTGACCTCACCCGAAAGATTGTATGGTTACACACGCGCTTGGGTCTGCTCTTATATTCAAATTTCTGCATACTAGCATACCGGCTGGACTCTACAGCTAGGAGGTTAGTTGAATATCCACTTACCTTATTGTAATTCAATGGCCGGTCAAGAGAGGGTGGTGGGGGGTGGAGGTGTACCCCAGTAAGATTCATGGGCAATCTAATGCTTTTCGGACAAAATTTCTGCAGCTAAGCCTATAATACCCCCTAGCGAGGTGGAAAGGACCACATTTTTATTGTTTGCAACTGTGACAGTTGTTTAGCTGCATCCAGCTCTCAAGGCAAAACACACCATAACTATAGAAAGGATCATTAATGGAGACTGAATCAAGCATGCAGTTGATGCTTTAAGTGTTCATTTATTTGTTTGCATGTGTAACTGAAAGTTTGTGTCATGTATGTGTGCATGAATGTTTGAAAGTTTGAATATGCATGTGCATGTACCTAAGGCATCTCATAGTTGCAAGTTCTCTGCACGTATATCCCCACATTCCTGCTGCTTGCCCTCCTGGTTGCATGCATGCCCATGGTAGTTCTGTGTGTCCTGGATCTGTTGAGCAGAAAACGATATTCTAATGTTAACACCCAAGGTCCTCCACATTTTGATATCACCTCGCTATTACATCACCCTCATTGGTGAGACATCACCCTCCATCTTCTTACCCCTCCTCGATAGGTCCATGATATAATTCCTCCTTTCCCACCACCTCCTCCTCATCCTCCTCATCCTTCCTCACTATATTGCAATCACAAAATACATACAAGATTTCAATATCTTCTACACAATTTTTGGTCAGCTGTGTGTACTATTGCTACACTCAAATTTGATGGCTCTGTAAATTGGAATTTCACAATATACACAGAGATCTCACACTGACCTTTGCACCCTGACACAAACACACCATTTCGGTCACTGGATGCTAAACTTGGTCTGGCATTCCTGATCACTCCCATGTGCTCCTCCCCTGCAGAGAACATGTGATGGGATGTGCCCATGGGGTAGACCACACCTCACACCTGTCCCCTCTTTATAAATGCTGCTCCCTGGACCCTGCCATTGTGTGTGACACTAACATGATGTCCAATCAGTTATCTTTTATGCCATTTGCTAAGGTTTCTCCTGTCTAGATGACCATGCAGCTGGTAATGGGACTAATTGATAAAGAAATTAAAAACAATACGATTTACCCAACTGTCTACTCGCTGGGAATTACTCTAGGGAGGCATTTAGCTAATATTGTATTACTAGGTGGTTGTAGTACAGTGTTAAATAGAACCTTTGTGTTTGGCATAGTGCACAGCTGATAGTGCAGTATACATGCGCTCATGTTGAGGTTCCTGCCCCTGCAGTATTGGAACCTATGAGAGTAGGTTCCATATAGGAATTCTGCAGTATGATGAATGTCATTTCAAACGTCATAGGCAAAGGGTGAATTGAGCAGTATATACAGGGTGATTTTTAAGTTGCGCAAAATTAAATAACTCCAAAACTGAACATTTAAATAAACTGAGCAGTAAATTATAATACATACTAAATAATAACTTTAAATTAATCACTGGCAAGATTTTGGTTTCAGTACCATAATTTTTCAATGCTCAGTTTTGGAGCTATACCAGTTCTACTAATTCAAAGATTTTGCACGACTTTCCAATCACCTTGTATAGTTTAATGGGCACACACACACACACACACACACACACACACACACACACACACACACACATGGGAGCATAGTGTATGTGGTCATGTCTTATGAGTACATGTGGCATTTTTGTCATTGTGAAGAAAATGAGGTGTACCAAAGATGGGAGAATCGAGTCCATGGGATTGATCATATTCCCTATCTCCATGTCATCTCATACTGCCAGGAGGGCATTTCTCTGTCCTTCACATTGCTTGAGGCAGCACTCAGTTCCTCAACCCCTTCTAGGTTATGCAGCCAGACTTCTGCTAGACCAGCTCTCCCTTCTAAGCTGTGCCGACATTCTCTCTGTGCATCCTCCTCAGTGAACATGAACGCACTATTGTGGAGGGATGAACATGCCAAGTGTGTGTGGTGCTAATTATAATGTGTTGCATGTTTTAACAGAGATCATATATGATCTCTGGTTTTAAGAATAGTGTTTGTGTGTGTGTGTGTGTGTGTGTGTGTGTGTGTGTGTGTGTGTGTGTTTGTGACAATTTGTGAGAATGTGATGGTATGTAGATGGTGCAAGTATGATCATATATGTAACAACAGCATCACTGAATTTGATTTGTGGATCCATGGAACATGTACTCATACAGTGAATGTGTGTGGGTGAATGGTGAGTGTACGTGTGCTGGGTTGCCTTTCTTTACTCCTGCTTATCAACTTTGTTCTGCTTGCCAGCTATGGCATATCTTTGCTATTTGAGTAGCCGACAGTACTTGTTCCCTTTTCCAAAGTAGCTAGGTTTGGGATTTGGATGAATACTGACATTACTAACCTCACCCTGACTGCAGAAGTGTTGTGCCCAGTTGGATGCTATAATCACTCTCACATTTTCTCAGAGCTCAGAGTCCTAAACCGAATGGAAAGTATAAACACATGTCCGTTCTGACTGTAACCTCGCTTTTTAATGAACCAGTTTTAATTTGATGGGTTACACATGATTATCATCTCACTACGTACTAATAATCCCATTTTTGCCATACATTATTTGATACAGGGTCTCTGCAAAAGAACGCAATGCTTTTAAATGAATATCAATCCTTAATAGGATTGTCAATCTAAATGAATTTATGAACGTACAATAACCACGTTTAGTCAAATACAAGAGGTATTGTTACAGTTCAAAAGATAAAATCAAATAGGTTACAATTAACTAAATTGTCAAAACAATTACAACAACTTTTAATTTTATTAACTGCAAAATGACATTGATGAGATTTTGAAGAAAGTATGAAATTTGATTGGCATTTTAATATTCAAAACAACAAACTTGAAAAAGCTATATGACCCACTACGTTTTTGTGTTAATAACGCATCATTAAATAATCCATTACAAATCCAATATTGTTTTGTACTTCATTTTATACTGGAATAATTTATGTATTAAAAATATTTACGACATAACGCTTCACCTGAATAATTTTACAGCAATTTATGGTTTTAATTATTATTGAACCTAGTAACTTGAAATTAGTGCTGTTCCATCACATATGCAGATCTTGTGCTACTTATTATTATTTATTAAAATCAATTATCGTAAACCGCAATCTTGAATAACTTTGTTAATGGAGGCCTTTGAATAGTTTGATTTATGAGGGTATTGATACAGTTACTTGATCGCTAATAATAATCTAATTGGATTGTTACTATTTGCCTAAGTATGCATTCTTTTTCAAACACCCCGCATCATGCATACCTTTGTTGTATACATGTGCCTGCCTCGTAGATCATCCATGAGTGTGCTCAATGCCCAGTTTTCCTGGCCTGCATTCATTCAAGCACTATGAGGTTGGGCAATTTAAAGTTATATATCCACTAGTATACACTTGTGGATTGAGAATCATTGTTAATGCAATTCTGTACTGTAGCCATTTAAAAAGTAGAGTTATAACAATTATTAATTAATGGTCAAGGAGGAGAGTTATTGGTGAGGTGCTTTTCTCGGATCTGTACCTCCACCACTATTCTACAATGATTTATAAGTAGGTTATAATTTTAATTAGACTATACACAATTTGCACAATCTGATTGGTTAATTGCAGGTACATATATCAAAACACAGTAGAAATTTTATAATTAACATAAGATTTTCTCCTGCTGGCACCTATAATTCCAATGCGCAATATTCCATATCAGCCCGACAGAGTTTTTATTCATGCACCATATGTGAATGATGTGATTATATATTGAACTTTAGCATGAGCCTTTGGTGCTGTAAACATTCTTTTGTAATGGGTTACTGCCCGGTATAATATGGTTTGGATCCTTTATGTCACCATGCCTTGACTCTTTGGATGCCATGAATGAGGAAAGTTAATGTGTGCATGTTTATACACTCAAACGTTAATGACTTTACATTCATAGTATAAGCCACAAAAGCTTCATGATGCTTGCAAATGCTTGCTGCACCTGTAACCTTTTAAGTACATGTGATATGCTTGGTTGTTTCTTCTCAATAAGATGCGTGCTCCTTAAACAGTAGCCCAAATCATCATAATTCAAATGCCAGTTCACTCCTCCAGCCTTTTTGCCAGTTCATAATCTGTATATGGGTTATCTAAACCACATATACTTGAGCTAGGTTATAATAGACTCACATATGCAAGATGTTTACTCCTCCCCCACATGGGTTGAAATGTATATTATCATTTACATGTTTACATGCATGTCAGCTGTACATTGCCTTGACTTGCATGTATGTACATGTACTATGGTCAAAGCAATTTTTATAATCAACACAAGACACTGATAATTACGATCATGTATATGTGCACTTGGCATTCAAAGAGTTAACATGCATGTACAGGGAGATGTCACATCAGAGTCAGGAATTTCCTTTTAGGATCTTGCCAATGGACTAGACTGGGTCTTCTGTTGAATTAGAAATTGATTTGGGGTTTGACAGACATCAAACACGGCTTTTCTCCTTGTGGTTAGCACGCACACCCTTTAAAGTAATATCCCACACAAGAAAATAAGAGGTACAATGATTCACCATTGCATGTGATTTCTTGTTTTGAAGAATAAAACTCAACAAATGTAGTATCACACAGCACAGGTGGTGTTAAAATTGTTAAAGCATCATTATACAAAGCCATAGCCATGGGGTCCCAGGGTCGAACAACACCCCTCCCCCCCCCCCCTCACAGATACTTAAAGAAAAAATATTATTGTCTAAACCTGTGATTTGATAAACAAACAGATTATCATACATGACCATTCATGGGAAGATATATAAAAGCACTTCATTCATTGTAAACATATACTGATTTGTGAAAATTGAAATGGAAAAATTTGTGTTGCACCGTTCAATTCATTAACCATGGTGTTTGGTATGGTTGCCTGCCTCTTAATACCTATCTGGTATGCATTCTAAGTGATGTGTTAGAAAATTATTTATCCAGCTTAAAGCATTCATGATATCTGGTCGACTATATTGCACCATAATGCAGGGTGCTCCACATCAGCAAAAATTGTATAGTAATTATAAAAACATTCTGTACTTTTCATATAATTCAGGAAGAAAGTATAATGCAATTAAGTGATTAAAGTTAAATAGCATTAATATTGGCAACAAGTTGATTTCAAAAACCAGAACTGATGGGAATTCAAGAAACAACTTTTTCCAGCTATGGGGTCAATTAAAAGCACTTCATTCGTTCTGGATATACAGGGTGATCGGAAAGTCGTGCAAAATCTTTGAATTAGTAGAACTGGTATAGCTCCAAAACTGAGCATTGAAAAATTTTGCTATTGAAACCTAAATCATGCCAGTGATCTATGTAAAGTAGTTATTATAAGTTACTGCTCATTTGTATTTGATGTGATCTGGGCAGGAGGAGTAATAATCTGCATGGCCATCATGGAGGAGGAGTGGCAGAATATTTAAATTTAATTAACGTTAGGTAGTAGGATTGTGGTTTGAATAATATACGAACATGAGTGACTTTGAATTGACCAAAAATCAGACAAAAATTCTATGTTTAGCACCTGTAAATGTACAAAGAAGTGCTAAGCTAGGAATTTAAGTTTTAACTTATGGGTTCGTGTACAGAGGTCTTTCGAGATCGGCCCAGATAAATCTAACAGTGAGGTATTGGGATGGGGGTGTGCACTGAGAGCGTCAAGATGGTGTGTATGTAGCTATAATCCCCCCCCCTCCCCCCCCCTCTCCAGTTTTTCAACCTTGTCTATGTATCTGATTTTCAGGGTGAGGACATGCCTGTCCCCTCTCCCACCCCCGCCCCCCCCCCCCCCCCCCCCCCCCCCCACTCCACCCCGTGTAAGCACACTAGTTGCAGAGGTCAGCATTCATAAATACCAGCTCGGGATTTTGGTCTGGTTTCATTGTAACCAGTCCTGTTTTGAAATATCATTTTATCATTACTGGGTCAATTCTTTTGGACCACATTAACTGCCCATAATACTTCAGACAACTCTTTATATCCACAAGCAAATTGTCGTATTCTCAGGGTGTTTTATAAGGAAGTTCTGACTCCCCCCTGAATGAGCTTTGCTTGTGAAAATTTCTGAGGGAGCCTAACGTCTTATTTTTCCTGAATAGCCAAGTATGAATTACATTTAATATTTTGGTAATAACAATGCAGCTTTTAGAACATCATGCATCGTAACTCTGATAGGTTATTTGGGCCTGGATTAAGACCTACAGTATGCAGGAGTTTAGTGTTGATATGAACATTAGCATGATAGATTATTGCAACTATTTATAAAGGCAAGTGAGATACCTTGGAAAAAATACTGTTTTCAGTATCATATGGCTGTATGTTCTCTCCAATTAAAACGAAGGCAGGTCTTTGGGGTTCATATAGTACTATTCAAGCTAGATATGACTTCACTGAGCCCCCATTATGCATCAGTTACCACCCCCACCACTAAAATAAATAATCAACCAGTGTATTTTGTTAAGTGGGTCCCTGTAAACATCAACTTGAATAGGTTGATGTCTCTCGCGCAGTCCTCCACTCAGTACAGGAGTTAGCTGCAAGTGCAGACAGTATGATGGAGTATGCTTTCATGTACAACTGAATCCTCCATGAATGACCTGATGAACAATGCATTGATGCATTCATGGACATGAGAGACTTAACTGAGACTTTTCAATTGCTAATCCAACTCCAGATACACCAGGTAAAAGAATTGCAGGCTTACTCCCCGGGGCCAGAGTAACCATAGGACTGACTAGACTAAAATCTGGGGCTCTGAGCTACAGGCTATAGTCTAGGGCCCCTGGAATAATGTGGGCCCTCCATGGCCAGGAATACTATGCTAGATGACACAACAACTGATCTAACGATTCTAATCCAATTTATGCTGTAGAATCTTTATTTAAAATCAGATTGATCAAATATATTGCTTGGTGGAATGGGGCCCCATGCATACATGTTTGTAGTCTAGTGCCCACAATTACCTTAATTGGGCACTGACTATCCCAATTAATTGCTAGCTACAAATGCTAACTATACTAATGAATTTTAAAATCCATTGAAGTTCTGGGGCCACCCTTCCTCCCCCTTAGCCGGATTGTTAACAAAAGCACTGAATCTGCCCTTGCAGTATATTTTCTTTAGAGCCAATCTTTCGCTGTCTCAGCATAGATTATAATGTGTTCTATAATCTATGGTGGCAGCCAGGTGCGTGCATTTTTGTCTCACTGTCTTTTGTTCTGGACCATGCATGCATAGTTACCATATAAACCTATTGCCTAACTAACAGTGGCAGTGGTGGCAATTGAACTCACATCTATCTCAGAGGGCCCGAGCTTTCCTCCCACCTCACCTTGGGGAGGGGAAGTGCTACACAAACTTGCCAAATATAGGCTCCCCCCCCCCCCCCGCAGCCATTAGACATGCCGTATTATTTTTGGGGGCTGCCCTTCCTCCCCTTAGTTGGACTGTTAACAAAAGCACTTTATCTGCCCTTGCAGTATATAGAATTTTTCTTTAGAGCCAATCAATCTGTCTCAGCATAGATTATAATGTATTCTATAATCTATGGTGGCAGCCAGGTAGGTGCATTTTTGCCTCACTGTCTTTTGTTCTGGACCATGAATGCATAGTTTCCATATAAACCTATCGCTAAACTAACAGTGGCAGTGGGGGCAATTGAACTCAGATAACCCGAGCTTCCACCTCAGTGAGGGGAAGTGCTACACAAACTTGTCAAATATAGGCCCCTCCCCCCCCCCCCCCCCCCCCCCTTCCTCAGGCAATAGATACGCTGTATTATACTCCCTCCCCCACCTTCCCTCTTACAGTTCACAACACAACGTATTCTTAAAAAATCCTGGGTACAAATTTGAGATTCCAAGTTGAGCAGTAATACTTATTATGCACAAGGTAACTATGCACTGCCTAGTGCCAAATACTACTGTAACCACAACATCGATCAACATCATTCACCATGCAGTTGCCTTAAATACACGGATGTGCATCAAATAGAATAATAAACAGACGTACCATTACAATGTATTAGTATCTCTTTGTTATGACCGGTAGCTTGAGTGGCTAGTTAAGGCTAACGATGCAGCTACTGGTAGGCGGAGTAGCGACACCTCGTTCATAGAATGCTGTAGGGCTGTACATATTCTTTAATCCCTTTTTTTTTCACCTAGCTGTATAGATGTACGGCCATGTCAGCCAGCCCGACCACTATCAAATAATGTTTTTTCTCAGCATATCGATATTACATAGTCGATACACATATGATTTCTGGGCACGAGATCGCTGCGCTGCGTCATCGATCGTTGCGCTGCGCGTGACCGACTTTTGGCACTAATCACATCCCATAGGGCACTGTTACGAGGACGAAGTTTACCCTTGTTACGGGATGTTAACACATTACAGTTCGATTCAGGACTGAAACTTTTTGGTTGTGTATAAGCAGCTGGAACCCCTGCCCCCTCGTATCCACCATTATGGGGTGTGATTAGTGCCAAATGTCGGTCACGCGCAGCGCAGCGACAGACGACGCAGCGCAGCAATTGACATGCAGCGCAGCGATCTCGTGCCCAGAAATCATATGCATATGTGCATGTACGTTATGCTGAGAAAAATTTTATTTGACGGTGGTACATGGTCGGGCTGGCTGACATGACCGTATGCAGCTAGGTGCAGGGGAATAAAGGATTAAAGAATATATACAGCCCTACAGCATTCTATGAACGAGGTGTCGCTACCAGTAGGCCTTATCGGGCCACTCTTGCTACAATTACAATAACGGTCATAACCCATGTAATGGTACGTCTGTTTGTTATTCTATTTGATGCGCATCCATGTATTTACGGCAGTGGCTTGAAGTGTAAACTGTATTCTTTTCGAGCGGCAAATAGTGACGTCGAATTTGAGGTGATCGATGTTGTGGGGGGGGGGGGGGGGGGGGGGGGCCTCCGGGAACTATACCCCCATATCATTTATTCAGTACGAATAATTAAGCAAGTTATCAAAACGAAAGCGGGTCCTTAAGGCCTTCTAATTCTTCAGGATTGGAAGAAGTATAAGGCTACTTTAATTGACCTCACCCGAAAGATTGTATGGTTACACACACGCTTGGGTCTGCTCTTATATTCAAATTTCTGCATAGTAGCATACCGGCTGGACTCTACAGCTAGGAGGTTAGTTGAATATCCACTTACCTTCTTGTAATTCAATGGCCGGTCAAGGGAGGGGAGGTGGGGGTGTACCCCAGTAAGATTCATGGGCAATCTAATACTTTTCGGACAAAATTTCTGCACCTAAGCCTATAATACCCCCTAGCGAGGTGGAAAGGACCACATTTTTATTGCTTGCAACTGTGACAGTTGTTTAGCTGCATCTAGCTCTCAAGGCAAAACACACCATAACTATAGATAGTAGGGTAGCTTATTGATATTATTGTTACGGAGCGGATAAAAGCACCAAATTTTGCATGAAGATTCATTAGCACTGACTGATCAAAACTAGCCTAGGAGCCCTCCAAAATCTTTGCCCTAACCCCGAGAAATATAATTAACAAATGAGAATCATTGTGTTGGGTGTAACAAAATGTAATAAATGCATTGTGTATCATTCATTAAATTGTGACCTAAAAAGGATGTTGTTAATTACATGTAAATACACCTGCACTTGCAAAGTGGTGAACACGGTAGATTTGATTTGATACATTTGCATCTCAAACACTCTCCATTGCATGTGCATTTTATCAGTTCTCTGCATGCTTTTGATACCTCTAGAAGTGTAATCCAAACTGGAACCCATGATTCAGACTTCTTGATCCATGCAAATTCTTGTGGAGAGGGAATAGCTGCTTGTGCCTGCATAGAAATAGTCCAGATTCCTGCTTGGTAAATGGCTCGTCGAGAGTGTTGAAGCAAGGCATCTTGTGTCGGTGGCATTCTGTCCATAGATGGACTTTTCAGGCAGAATGATTCCCTTCTTACTTCATTTACAGAAATATGCTGGCTGGTTTGGTCGTACATCAAAAATGCAAGTCTCTCTAGCATTTGACAATGGTGAGAATCAACGTTGAAAACCACAAATGGGTTACAAGCCAGATGCATGAATGTTTCTGTAACTTCATCACAGGCCTGCCATGCATTCCAGGCTGACTTCTTGCCTTTACCCCTGAATGATGAAGTAGTGTCACAACCTGTGAATGCATGGAACACAGGCAATGCTTGTGACTTATGGTGCCCAAGACTGGCACAAATGTGAACAATGCTGTAAAGAGTATAGTTTTTGTCTGTGCCTAATGCAACCCAGATGTCTGCTGAAGGTTGAATGGTAGCCAACTTAGCACACACACCTACTAAGATAACAATGACATCTGTGTCCACAGTACGAACAAGAACTGACTTCATCCCCTGTTCAAGTGCATGCATTACATGGACCACAATGCGAGTGTCTGCTTCCTCATGATTGCAGGCCAACATGGGTCTGCTGGAATTCATGGATTCCACATATTGAGCTGATGTAGAATAGACAGATTTATCTGGTGGCCATATGATCCCTGCAACTTTAGAGGTCAGGAAAGCAAACAATTCTTTCTTGTTCTTTGTGTCACGAAGAAAGTCCATCCAGTTACCTGGAATCTTTGTTTGCCCTGACACCTTTCTACATACACCCTTTCCTCTTTTCTCACGAGTACACTCTTTCAAGCTGCCTGCAATATATGTATCCCACACAATATCCAATCTGGCAGTACCTTGCAGCAGCTTCTCCAGATAAGGAATGAATACATTGTCTGCATAATCATTGAATGTGACAACACCTGCTGTTGGAAGGCAGTGGACAATGACAGCACCATCTAAGATTTTGCACTCATAAGTAGAAGGTGGTTCCAGGTCCCCTGGTTGTTCAATGCATTTTACTTGATCTGATTTTGTGCGGGCAAATGGAGCTTACCAAAGTCTGAAAGAGATGGTGGGAAAGACTGTATTTCATGTATTTGAGGCTTGCTGGCAGTGATTTCTCTTGACATTCTGGTGGAAAGCAGCCAGTGAATGTAAAACCATCATGACAGAAGATGTCTTCTCTAATGATATATGCAGCCTTTGCTAGAATTACAGCATCCTCAGTAAAGTCTCTCTTTTTAAGAGCATCTTTCAACTTGTTTCGCATCCGTTGTCTGAAAATAAGAGCATGCAATGTTTCTACCATCAAACTGCTCTGCTTGTGCTTCTACAAAATGTTCTAACAACTTTTCCTTTAATCTGGTTTTGTTTACTTGTTTCTGGATACCTAATCCTTTAAGGCGACTTGTATAAAGAGAATGGATCTCAGACAGCTTGAACACAGTTTCCCCACTCTCTACAACTTGTTCAATGTAAGTTGTCAACTCAACAAGTACGCGAGACTCCATAACTTTCTCCGTAGTATGAACCCCTGCATCATTGTCTGACTTCCTGACAAGACTGCGATAGCGATTTCTTAGATTAACCATGCATTTGAGATGGTGCTTTACTTCCATCGCAATCAGATCACCAACTACAATTCTGGCTAAAAGGTGAACATCATTTAATTCTGTAACCATAGCCCGCACATTGTAGTCGGCATCAAGCGTCAAGATTTGATGGAGTTCACCTTCTTGTTCTCCCTTCTCGCAGAACAAACAGTTCTGAATGTTAAACGCGTGTCGCTTAATACTTCTCCTGTCATCTTCTAAGTCATCTCTTAGAGCAGTACCATCCCTTTTTATTGCCTTCATCGGCTTATCATTGTTGTACTTTAAGTGACATGATTTGTGCCAAGATGCACAATGCGCAAGTAAGCCATCTGCACTCAAAATATAGTTTAGTTGGTAGAGCGTCTATGTCACGAAACGACTTTACGTTTGCCAAAAACGATTCGTATGCAACTCCTGTCACCACGGCTTAAAGCAGGGCTTAATACAGGGCATTTTAAGGCATCCTGTGTGTCTTCCTGGCACATAATGCACAAACTCCAGTTCATCTGTACGTTTGTAACGTTCCCGAAGCAATACGCGGCCATGTTAATAACATGATTATTGCAATGAATGTAATTAAACGCACCCTTACTTCACAGCTACTTCATCTGCTTGTATTTCTCATAGGTGAAATAACTGAGATGGGCTCCTAAGCGAATATTGACCAGGATTACCCTAGAAAGCTATAATGTAAGTTTTATGCTTTTATCCGCTCCGTAACAGTAACAACAAAAATTGGCATTAAGCGTCCGTACTAAGAAAGTATCATTAATGGAGACTGATCAAGCATGCAGTTGACGCTTTTAAGTGTTCATTTATTTGTTTGCATGTGTATAACTGAAAGTTTGTGTCATGTATGTGTGCATGAGTGTTTGAAAATTTGAATATGCATGTGCATGTACCTAAGTTTAATCTGAGGCATCTCATAGTTGCAAGTTCTCTGCATGTATATCCCCACACTCCTGCTGCTTGCCCTCCTGGTTGCATGCATGCCCATGGTAGTTCTGTGTGTCCTGGATCTGTTGAGCAGAAAACAATATTCTAATGTTAACACCCAAGGTCCTCCACATTTTGATATCACCTCGCTATTACATCACCCTCATTGGTGAGACATCACCCTCCATCTTCTTACCCCTCCTCGATAGGTCCATGATATAATTCCTCCTTTCCAACCACCTCCTCCTCCTCATCCTCCTCATCCTTCCTCACTATATTGCAATCACAAAATACATACAAGATTTCAATATCTTCTAAACAAATTTTGGTCAGCTGTGTGAGCTATTGCTACACTCAAATTTGATGGCTCCGGCTGTAAATTGGATTTTCACAATATACACGGAGACCTCACACTGACCCTTGCACCCTGACACAAACACACTATTTTGATCACTGGATGCTAAACTTGGTCTGGCATTCCTGACCACTCCCATGTGCTCCTCCCCTGCAGAGAACATGTGATGGGATGTGCCCATGAGGTAGACCACACCTCACACCTGTCCCCTCTTTATACATGCTGCTCCCTGGACCCTGCCATCGTGTGCGACACTAACATGACAATCAGTTATCTTTTATGCCGTTTGCTAAGGTTTCTCCTGTCTAGATGACCATGCAGCTGGTAATGGGACTAATTGATAAAGAAATTAAAAACAATACGATTTACCCAACTGTCTACTCGCTGGGAATTACTCCAGGGAGGCATTTAGCTAATATTGTATTACTAGGTGGTTGTAGTACAGTGTTAAATTGAACCTCTGTGTTTGGCATAGTGCACAGCTGATATAGTGCAGTATACACGTGCTCATGTTGAGGTTCCTGCCCCGTGCAGTATTGGAACCTATGAGAGTAGGTTCCATATAGGAATTCTGCAGTATGATGAATGTCATTTCAAACATAGATAAAGGGTGAACCGAGCAGTATATACGGGTGATTTTTAAGTGCGCAAAATTAAATAACTCCAAAACTGAACATTTAAATAACTGAGCAGTAAATTATAATAACTACTAAATAATAACTTTAAATTAATCACTGGCAAGATTTTGGTTTCAATACCATAATTTTTCAATGCTCAGTTTTGGAGTTATACCAGTTCTACTAATTCAAAGATTTTGCGCGACTTTCCGATCACCCTGTATAGTTTAACGGGCACACACACACACACACACACACACACACACACACATGGGAGCATAGTGTATGTGGTCATGTCTTATGAGTACATGTGGCATTTTTGTCATTGTGAAGAAAATGAGGTGTACCAAAGATGGGAGAATCGAGCCCATGGGATTGATCATATCCTCTATCTCCATGTCATCTCATACTGCCAGGAGGGCATTTCTCTGTCCTTCACATTGCTTGAGGCAGCACTCAGTTCCTCGACCCCTTCTAGGTTATGCAGTCGGACTTCTGCTGGACCAGCTCTCCCTTCTAAGCTGTGCCGGCATCCTCTCTGTGCATCCTCCTCAGTGAATGCGAACACACTATTGTACAGGGATCAACATGCCAAGTGTGTGTGGTGCTAATTAGAATGTGTTGCATGTTTTAAGCATAGTGTTTGTGTGTGTGTGTGTGTGTGTGTGTGTGTGTGTGTGACAATTTGTGTCAATGTGATGGTATGTAGATGGTGCAAGTATGATCATATATGTAACAACAGCATCACTGAATTTGATTTGTGGATCCATGGAACATGTACTCATACAGTGAATGTGTGTGGGTGTGGAATGGTGAGTGTACGTGTGCTGGGTTGCCTTTCTTTACTCCTGCTTATCAACTTTGTTCTGCTTGCCAGCTATGGCAAATCTTTGCTATTTGAGCAGCCGACAGTACTTGTTCCCTTTTCCAAAGTAGCTAGGTTTGGGATTTGGATGAATACTGACTTTACTAACCTCACCCTGACTGCAAAAGTGTTGTGCCCAGTTGGATGCTATAATCACTCTCACATTTTCTCAGAGCTCAGAGTCCTAAACCGAATGGAAAGTACAAACACATGTCAGTTCTGACTGTAACCTCGCTTTTTAATGAACCAGTTTTAATTTGATGGGTTACACATGATTATCATCTCACTAGGTATTAATAATCCCATTTTTGCCATGCATTATTTGGATGGGTGATATACAGGGTCTTTGCAAAAGAATGCAATGCTTTTAAATGAATATAAATCCTTAATAGGATTGCCAATCTAAATGAATTTATGAACGCACAATTACCACATTTAGTCAAATACGAGAGGCATTATTACAGTTCAAAAGATAAAATCAAATAGGTTATAATTAACTAAATTAATTGTCAAAACAATGTACAACAACTTTTAAATTTTATTAACTGCAGAATGACATTGATGAGATTTTTAAAAAAGTATGGAATTTGATTGGCGTTTTAATATTCAAAACAACAAATCTAACTTGAAAAAGCTATATGACCCACTACGTTTTTATTAACTTTGAGTGTTAATAACGCATCATTAAATAATCCATTACAAATCAAATATTTACGACATAAGAGCTTCACCTTAATAATTTTACAGCAATTTATGGTTTTAATTACTATTGAACCTAGTAACTTGAAATTAGTGCTGTTCCATCGCATATCCAGATCTTGTGCTACTTATTATTATTTATTAAAATCAATTATCGTAAACCGCAATCTTGAATAACTTTGTTAATGGAGGCCTTTGAATAGTTTGATTCATGAGGGTATTGATACAGTTACTTGACCACTAATAATAATCTAATTGGATTGTTACTATTTGCCTAAGTACGCGTTCTTTCGCAAACACCTTGTATCATGCATACCTTTGTTGCATACATGTGCCTGCCTCTTAGATCGTCCATGAGTGCGCTCAATGCCCAGTTTTCCTGGCCTTCATTCATTCAAGCACTATGAAGTTGGGCAATTTAAAGTTATATATCCACTAGTATTCACCTGTGGATTGAGAATCATTGTTAATGCACTTCTGTACTGTAGCCATTTAAAAGGTAGTCACAACAATTATTAATTGAAGGTAAAGGAGGAGAGTTATTGGTGAGGTACTTAACTCAGATCTGTACCTCCACCACTATTCTACAATGATTTATAAGTAGGTTATAACTCTAATTAGACAACAGCTATGCACAATTTGCACAATCTGATTGGTTAATTGCAGGTACATATATCAAAACACAGTAGTAATTTTATAATTAAAATAAGATTCTCTCCTGCTAGCATCTATGATTCCAATGTGCAATATTCCGTATCAGCCCAGCAGAGTTTTTATTAATGCACCATATGTGAATGATGTGATTATATGTTGATCTTCAGCATGAGCCTTTGGTGCTGTACACATTCTTTTGTAACAGGTTACTGCCCGGTATAATATGGTTTGGATCCTTTATGTCACCACGCGATAACTCTTTGTATGCCATGAAAGTTAATGTGTGAATGTTTATACACACTCAAACATTAAAACTTTACATTCATAATATAAGCCACAAAAGCTTCATGATGCTTGCAAATGCTTGCTGCACTTGTAACCGTTTAAGTACATGTGATATGCTTGGTTGTTTCTTCTCAATAAGATGCGTGCTCCTTAAACAGTAGCCCAAATCATCATAATTCAAATGCCAGTTCACTCCTCCAGCCTTTTTGCCAGTTCATAATCTGTATATGGGTTATTTAAACCACATATACTTGAGCTAGGTTATAATACACACATATGCAAGATGTTTACTCCTCCCACACATGGGTTGAAATGTATATAATTTACATGTTTACATGCATGTCAGCTGTACATTGCCTTGACTTGCATGTATGTACATGTACTATGGTCAAAGCAATTTTTATAATCAACACAAGACACTGATAATTACGGTCATGAATATGTGCACTTGGCATTCAAAGAGTTAACATGCATGTACAGGGAGATGTCACATCAGAGTCAGGAATTTCCTTTTAGGATCTTGCCAATGGACTAGACTGGGTCTTCTGTTGAATTAGAAATTGATTTGGGGTTTGAAGGACATCAAACACGGCTTTTCTCCTTGTGGTTAGCACGCACACCTTTTAAAAGTAATATCCTACACAAGAAAATAAGAGGTACAATGATTCACCATTTCATGTGATTTCTTGTTTAGAAGAATAAAACTCAACAAATGTAGTATCACACAGCACAGGTGGTATTAAAATTGTTAAAGCATCATTATACAAAGCCATAGCCATGGGGTCCCAGGGTCGAACAACCCCCCCTCCCCCCACACAGATACTTAAAGAAAAATATCCTGTGATTTGATGAACAGATTATCATACATGACCATTCATGGGAAGATATATACAAGCACTTCATTCATTGTACACATATCCTGATTTGTGAAAATTGAAATTGAATTGCCGTGAAAAATGTTGTGTTACACCGTTCAATTCATTAACCATGGTGTTTGGTATGGTTGCCTGCCTCTTAATACCTATCCGGTATGCATTCTAAGTGATGTGTTAGAAAATTATTTATCCAGCTTAAAGCATTCATTATATCTGGTCGACTATATTGCACCATAATGCAGGGTGTTCCACATCAGCAAAAAATGTACAGTAATTATAAAAACATTCTGTACTTTTCATATAATACTAATCACTTTCAGGAAGAAAGTATACTGCAATTAAGTGATTAAGGTTAATTAACATTAATATTGGCAACAAGTTGATTTTCAAAAACCAGAACTGATGGGAATTCAAGAAACAACTTTTTCCGGCTGTGGGATCGATCAAAAGCACTTCATTCTTTCTGGATATACAGGGTGATCGGAAAGTCGTGCAAAATCTTTGAATTAGTAGAACTGGTATCGCTCCAAAACTGAGCATTGAAAAATTATGCTATTGAAACCAAAATCATGCCTGTGATTAATGTATTTAGTAGTTATTATAAGTTACTGCTCAGTTGTATTTGATGTGATCTGGGCAGGAGGAGCAATAATCTGCATGGCCATCATGGAGGAGGAGTGGCAGAATATTTAAATTAAATTAATGTTAGGTAGCAGGATTGTGGTTTCAATAATATATGAACATGAGTGACTTTAAATTGACCAAAATCAGACAAAAATTCTATATTTAGCACCTGTAAATGTACAAAAAAGTGCTAAGCTAGGAATTTAAGTTTTAACTTATGGGTTCGTGTACAGAGGTCTTTTTGGGATCGGTCCAGATAAATCTAACAGTGAGGTATATTGGGATGGGGGTGTGCACTGAGAACGTCAAGATGGTGTGTTCGTAGCTATAGTCCCCCCCCCCCCCCCCCCCCTTCCCAGTTTTTCAACCTTGTCTATGCATCTGATTTTCAGGGTGAGGACCGGCCTGTCCCCTCTCCCACCGCCCCCCCCCCCCCCCCACCCCACCCCGTGTAAGCACACTAGTTGCAGAGGTCAGCATTCATAAATACCAGCTCGGTCTTTTGGTCTGGTTTCATTGTAACCAGTCCTGTTTTGAAATATCATTTTATCATTACTGGGTCAATACTTTTGGACCACATTAATTGCCCATAACACTTCAGACAACTCTTTATTTCCAGAAGCAAATTGTTGTATTCTCAGGGTGTTTTATAAGGAAGTTCTGACTCCCCCTGAATGAGCTTTGCTTGTGAAAACTTCTGAGGGAGCCTAAACGTCTAATTTTTCCTGAATAGCCAAGTATGAATTACATTTAATATTTTGGTAATAACAATGCAGCTTCTAGAACATCATGCATCTTAACTCTGATAGATTATTTGGGTCTGGATTAAGACATACAGTTTGCAGGAGTTTAGTGTTGATATGAACATTAGCATGATAGATTATTGCAACTATTTTATAAAGGCAAGTGAGATACCTTGAAAAAAAATACTGTTTCAGTATCATAGTATATGGCTGTATGTTCTCTCCAATTAAAACGAAGGCAGGTCTTTGGGGTTTATATAGTACTATTCAAGCTGGATATGACTTCACTGAGCCCCCATCATGCATCAGTTACCACACCCACCCCCAAAATAAATAATCTACCAGTGTATTTTGTTAAGTGGGCCCCTGTAAACATCAACTTGAGAAGGTTGATGTCTCTCGCACAGTCCTCCACACAGTACAGGAGCTAGCTGCAGGTGCAGACAGTATGATGGAGTATGCTTTCATGTACAACTGAATCCTCCATGAATGACCTGATGAAAGATGCATTGATGCATTCATGGACATGAGAGACTTAACTGAGACTTGTCAATTGCTAATCCAACTCCAGATACACCAGGTAAAAAAATCGCAGGCTAACTCCCCGGGCCCAGATTAACCATAGGACTGACTAGACTAAAATCTGGGGTTCTAAGCTACAGGCTATAGTCTAGGGCCCCTGGCATTATGTGGGCCCTCCATGGCCAGAAATACAATGCTAGATGCTGATCTAATGATTCTAATCCAATTTATGCTGTAGAATCTTTATTGAAAATCAAATATATTGATGGGTGGAGGTGGGGCTCCATGCATATATGTTTGTAGTCTAGTGCCCACAAGTACCTTAATTGGGCACTGACTATCCCAATTAATTGCTGGCTACAAATGCTAACTATACTGATGAATTTTAATCCACTGAAGTTCTGGGGCTGCCCTTCCTCCTCCTTAGCCGGATTGTTAACAAAAGCACTGAATCTGCCCTTGCAGTATATTTTCTTTAGAGCCAATCTTTCGCTGTCTCAGCGTAGATTATAATGTATTCTATAATCTATGGTGGCAGCCAGGTAACTGCATTTTTGTCTCACTGTCTTTTGTTTTGGACCATGCATTCCATATAAACCTATCGCTAAACTAACAGTGGCAGTGGGGGCAATTGAACTCAGATAGCCCGATCTTCCACCTTGGGGAGGGGAAGTGCTACACAAACTTGTCAAATATAGGCCCCTCCCCCCCCCCCCCCCCCTCCCTCAAGCAATAGACACGCTGTATTATACTCCCTCCCCCACACTTCTACCAGTTCACAACACAACGTATTCTTAAAAAATCCTGGGTACAAATTTGAGATTCCAAGTTGAGCAGTAATACTTATTATGCACAATGTAACTAACTATGCACTGCCTAGTGCCAAAGCCTTAAATACACGGATGTGCATCAAATAGAATAATAAACAGACGTACCATTACAATGTATTAGTATCTCTTTGTTATGACCGGTAGCGGGAGTGACTAGTTAAGGCTAACGATGCAGTTACTGGTAGCGACACCTCGTTCATAGAATGCTGTAGGGCTGTACATATTCTTTAATCCTTCTTTTTTCTGCACCTAGCTGTATACGGCCATGTTAGCCAGCCCGACCACCATCAAATAATGTTTTTCGATATTACATATTCGATACACATATGATTTCTGGGCACGAGATCGCTGCGCTGCGTCATCGATCGTTGCGCTGCGCGTGACCGACTTTTGGCACTAATCACATCCCATACACCATATCCAGAAATGCCCCATACATTGGAGGACATTCATAAAAAAATTCCAAATTGAATTCTATAACATTTCAGCATATAGCGGAATTTTTTTTCTTTCCACTGTAAAAATTTGAGTTTCAGATTTTTATGGATTATGAAGTTAAAATCAAGATATGTTTTTTAATTACTACGTAGTTGACGTAATTTTTTTTTGGGGGGGGGGGGGGAGGGGGGGGGGTCGATTAACTAACTATTAAACGAATTAACAATGTTAATGTGCAATTATAATCCTCTCACCAATAATATAAATAACCTCGATCAGACTGATGGCCGGCTGACTTTCGATGTTTAGTGGAATATTGAAATACTAACCCTGGTAGGCAAGCGCAAAGTAAGACATCACTTTATTATCTCAAATGGATCACGACACCAATACCTGCACACTACGGCAGTAGCCGGCGTCAGCGAGGGGGATGATTCAGGTCAGGCCAGATACGATAATTGGGGGGTGGGGGGGAGTTGCTGTCCGCTTCAGACCCAATACGAAAAGTGAGGGCCCTTTAATTGTTTGGCATAGGGCCTACTCTATTTAAATACGTTATCGTTATTACCGGTTACAATTTTGGCCGAGGAGGGTGAAGCACCCGGAGCACCCTCTCTGGGATACGTTAGCTTCGACCTGTAACCGTTAATTATTAACGATAACAAAGGGCCCCCACTTTTTGTATCGGACCTGAAGCGGACAGCACTCCCCCCCCCCCCCCCCCCCACCCCCCAAGGGCGTAGACAAGTTTTAAGGGTGGGGGGGAAGGGGGCTAATTATGGTTGGGGATTTAGACCCGCGAGACGACAAGCGGGGGGTGGGGGGGGGGGGGGGGGGGGGGCTAATTATGGTTAGGGGTTTAGTCCGGCGATACGACAGTGAGGGTGGGGGAGGTGTACACTTCAGGCACAATACGAAAGGCAGGGGAGAGGGGGAGTTGCTTAGCAGAAGAGGGGGAGGTACCTTACACTCTCCTATACTATCTATGATAGATCATAGAGTTGCCCTTTCATGTAAGCATAGATACTATCTATGGATCTATTGAATAGCGAGCGCTTTACAATGGATTATAACGACTTCAGAAATTTTAATACCTGAAGTGCAAAAATCTGGAGGGTTAAAGCCTCCCCCCCCTCCCCCCCCCTTTCCATATTGAGTCTGACCTGAAGCACCCCCTTCGCTGAAATCCTGGATACGCCATTGATGGTGGGGTATGCTATGTCTCCGCAAACAACTATGTGCGTGCACGTAACATTTGCTCCTCTAATACAAAGCCCTACTCTACTCCCTCAATTGTTTATCAACTGTATACAGTGCACTGCCCCACATCAGAAATAGGGATAGATGTAGATATCAAACATTTTATACTCATTTCACTTCCAAATGCACCAACTGATACACAAAAGTCCACAAGTAATAATCAACGACGACTACTGCATAGCATCATGTCATTATCATCCAGTTAGAGTAGTGTCAGGAAAGGATTGCCATCTTCTTGAAATGGATTTCATTTCATCCTATTTAAAAGAGACCAGTGAACCAAACAGTTGATGGTGTACCAACGCAATGTACCATTCGTAGCTTGGT
>OY811976.1:185527-340527 GCA_963681505.1 Eunapius fragilis | reverse complement strand
TGCACATGTAAACTATGAGTTGCCCTGTCCCCCTTTGCGAGTTTGACTGATAAGTATGTTGTGTGCCCATATAGGGGGCAGGCAGCAGCCAGCCAGTCGGGTCTGCCAAGGGGTGCTGACCCCCCACCGCTGAGCCTAACTGGGACCAATGGGTAACGCTGGTTACCATTGGGTCGGCCAGTGCCACCATGACGCTGGTCAAGGTTAAGTGGTTAGGTCAGGGTGTAGAAGCCCGAAGGGTGCCGCCCACCATTGATAGTTGAGCAATAACACAGCAAACATGTGTACAAGTACAATCAATGCACAGGTGGAGTGGTGGGTGGGTAAGCGATTCAGGCAGCAGTGCTTTACATGTAGTTGAATGTAAGACTGAGTGATGCCCACCAACCACCACTGTTTATATATGCATGGACCTGGAACCATATCAGTTTAGCAGTGTCACTGAGGGGGTAAAAGGTGTGATGGTTTGAACAGAGGTGAGGGTTATGCTTTGCTAGACCTACAGGCTCCCTTATTAGACACATTTGGTCTCAATAGAGGTGAGAGTGTCCTCAGAGATTTTCCAGACATATAGGCTCCGATCCCATTTACCAGACATTAAACCAAGTTTAGTACCTAAACAAATACATATACGTACTCAGACATAGGCTACTGATGTAAATAGATCGTCGATACATACACATATACATATATAAATACATAGATTCATACACGCGCGCGCGCGCGCGCGCGCACACCACACACACACACACACACACACACACACACACACACACACGTGTTACAATCACACGAACGCGCGCGCTCACGGGCGTTGTGCGAATGGCTATGAATCCTTCCTCTTTTTCCCCTCTGCATGCATAGTGCGTGTATGTGTGTGAGCGCGCGCGCACACACACACACGCACATGCACTCACACACATAGGCCTACATGTAGACATACGCAATCACACATACAAACACACGCATGAACTCCAGATCTCGCGCGCGCACAAGAAGTGGATGAATACACGTACACTCTCACATGGTACAGTCAACGACTAATGTTGTAGTCCTTGGAACAGCCAGCGCTGAACAGGTCCCATGACATCATTTGCACTAGACAAATAACCTATTCAATAAGCCAACGTTCCAGTTAATTAATTAATTTGCATTTAGCCATATATCTGTATCCATGGAAGCTACATTAAAAACACTTAATAAGATGGCGCTAATTGTATCCTACTCATTGTGACCCAAAACAATTTAAAATTCAAATGGCCGAAATCTATACTAGGTAAATTTTTTAAAATATCTCTAAAAATAATAGAACTGCATGATCTCTTATTCTGGGGGCCCACAAAATCTGAATCTAAACTGGTGTAAGAATTATGAGCTGCAGAATACCTTAATTAGGTGCGAAAAAGTTGATTTTCCATACATCTCTATGGAAAGTGCTGTTTTCACAAAAACTACAACAATTTTCAATACAAAGCAGTTGTTTTTTGTTTAGGTAAATCAAGATCGTACGTATCTGAAACAGTATTGATAGCCACAAAAGTTGTACCCTATTACGTTATTAAATAGCAATCAAGTTTATAAAACGCCGTTACATTTTCTATGGGAGTTATCCGGAAGTATACGCGAATGTACAAACCGCAACAATTGTCAATTCCGTTTGACCGCGCATTTCTGGATATGCTGTAAGCAGCTGGAACCCCTGCCCCCATGTACCCACTGTAAGCAGCTGGAACCCCTGCCCCCATGTACCCACTGTAAGCAGCTGGACCCCTGCCCCCATGTTCCCACTCTAAGCAACTAGTCTCCCCTGCCCCCTGTAAGTGTAAGAAGCTGGACCCACTGCCCCCATGTACCCAAGTGCTGTAAGAAGCTGGACCCCCTGCCCCCATGTACCCACTGTAAGCAGCTGGACCCCCTCCCCCATATACCCACTGTAAGTGTAAGCAGCTGGACTCCTGCCCCCCATGTACCCACTGTAAGCAGCTGGACCCCTGCCCCCATGTACCCACTGTAAGCAGTTGGACCCCCTTCCCCAAGTACCACTGTAAGCAGCTGGATCGACTCCCCTTACCCATGTAACTACTTGCAAACAGCTGGACCCCTGCCCCCATGTACCCACTGTAAGCAGTTGGAACCCCTGCCCCCATGTACCCACTGTACGCAGCTGGAGCCCCCCCCCCCCCCCTACCCTTGTAAGTGGTTTTTTCAGTTATATATTTAAAAAACTTGGAGCGCTTAACAAGTAAGACGTACGCTATCATGATCACATCTATTCTTCATCGAATCGCAGCGCTTATATACTAAGTTATGCGATAGTCTGGTAAGAAACAACACTGGTACCGGGCCCCCAAGAATGTTTAGGCAATTGGCAATAACCCATGCCATTCCCTGAGGAGTACCCAAAGTCTCGGTACATCTATTCTGGAAACGCCATACTCTCGTACTGCCTCGTTCCCGATCGAATGAAGTATTGCGTTATCGAACGCTATATAAGATATTTGGCATCGAATATTGAAACAAACGGCTCCCCGTAGCAAACAGCCTTGGCGTTGTGATGTATGATAGCGTGGTTAAAGTGTGGATTCTAGCGATCGGAACAGGGCAATGCGTTGTACACCGAAGAACCGGTAAGGATCAACCGTACTATTTTACACTACATAAGATAATGGCAGTTGGATGCACTATTCAGCTACATGTAGCGTGGATATGACTTTACCCTAGCAACCGCCCCACCCAACATCAAAAAGGAACTATTAGCACATCGAACAACCCAATACATGCAGGCTGGTCTAGTACATAGCCAAATCTTAACAACCCGATACAGAATGAGTGTTGAACGGATTATTGTATCCTCGACGCGATTAGAGGAACAAAAGAAAAACGACACCCACTCGAGTTCGTTGGAAAATAACTGCTTTATAATAATGGATACAGTACTAACGTGTTTATAAAACCGATTTGATACGTTAACTGACATAATAGGTTAATAAACAAGATGCGTATAAATATAGCAGCCATATTTCCATAGGTAGTAGCCACCCGCACTTTTAATAGCGTATAAAAACAAATTTGGATCTTTCTATATGAGTTTAAAACAACGCAAATAGGCTCCTTTGTTAGTACCATACACAGTTTTACGTAAGTAACGTTGCTCTGTGGAATAAACAGGTGGGTGGCGAACACTCCTGACGTTATCGTAGGTGGCGATCACTACCTACGATACCCTACTTGGTGAATTGTAACGTTGCTGTCGAGTAAACGAGCGAGACTTAGGGTAGCGTAGGTTGGCGTAGCCCGACCTTCGCGTTTTGGCGGAAGGTCGGATATCAAGCCTATACCTGGATTTGTGTCCATCTGATAGCGTATGTGGCTAATCGCCCTCACTCGCTATCAGATGGGTACAAATCCAGGTACATGTACCTGACGTTCCGCCAAAACGTGAAGGTCGGGCTACGCCCAACTAGGTAGTGATCGGCATGTGTGATAGTGTAGGCAGAGATTATTCTCTGCACCCGATGTATAAACGTAGTTGCTTCATAAGACAACCCAGACAGATGGTTTTTATCCTTTTGTATCAACTTCTTGAAAGTTTGGTATTGTGTTGACAGTGTGGTTGCCGACCACTCCCACTGCTGATTATACCCTATTTCCGACCTCCGTGTTTTGGGTATCAATCTGATAGCGAGTGTGGGCTCTATCCACATACAGGGGGACTCGCAAATGGAGACTTTTTGCACCTCGCAGATGGAGAAAATACGCAACATTCATAATAACTGTCAGTTGACATACCGCTGCCGACTTCAGTACTGTACTACTTATACATTGACTGTTGAATACTTTGTAAGCTTATTAATCCGCCCCTTTTCTCCAACCACTATCCAGTATAAAGATTTATTTCCTAGCCTCTCCATTCCCTTACCTACTTCTTACCTTCATTACGAGGCTTGTACCTAATACCTGGGACGTTGATTTGTGGCACTTTTAATAATAATGGTCTTTTTCTGTAGGTCATCGTTTTATAGTAATATGCGCTGTTTGAAATGTGTGCATAACGCCAAAGTTGCTTACGTCAATTTGGTCATGTATTGTGGTGCATGGGTTATCTGATTATAGCGTGAGATCAGTGTACATTTATCCTTTGTATTATATGGCTTCGCTTTTAACCTTTATCAATCCTTTGCTCCTCAATGGAGATAGTGTGGGGACTAGTGTAATATCTGGTGCACACCTCAACAGAATTGCAGATTCTAATATAAATCTGTCATCATCGCGCAAGTTGACGTTTATGCTACCTGATTCTACATGTATGCGTTTCAAGAACTAAATACAATACCAAATCCACCAGAAAAATTTAGGAAACAAGTAATAAAAAATTCTCTACACGAGAAGGTTGGTGGTTTATAGGAATCAAAGGTGATGGTGGTGTAAAAAGCAAGGGAACAAGGCTTCTGATTGAAAAGGAAAAAATGAAATAGACCTATATTAGCACGCACATTTAAAAATGACAACATGTTGCTAATATAGGTCTATTTCATTTTTCATTTTTCAT
Source organism: Eunapius fragilis (assembly GCA_963681505.1). NCBI lineage: Eukaryota > Metazoa > Porifera > Demospongiae > Spongillida > Spongillidae > Eunapius > Eunapius fragilis. The sequence continues at coordinate 335,978 of OY811976.1, read as the reverse complement.
TCGGACGGAGAAGAATTATGACCTGAAGTTATGACGTGGAGGACTAAGTTTAATGGATGTTGTGATAAGGCATTCACTATGTGTGGTTGGATCAGAGGATGGGTGTTTAAGAAATATTTCTTGCCCCCTCCCCCCCCCCCTCGTGTTGAGTGCAAATAAGTGTAGTTCAACCATTATGAAAGAAAACAGCCTGCAAGTTAATTTTTACTAGTTGATCTTACGACTGAATGCAGGTGTAGACCTCTAGTGGATTTGAATACTGTTGTTTAACATCATGACAGTCAGCAAATCTGAACCTGCAGCAGCAGGTTCAATATAGGATTGATTGAGGGTTGATGAATGTCATTAAAAAAACTTAACTAGCGTCTGGAGGGACAACGGAGAAACGGATCGCTTATCTCTTTATCGCGATGGTATGAGAGTACAACGATCACAGTTCTACGTTGGTTCCGTGTCATAAAACGGTGTGGTTATAGAGAAACAAACAATTTCCTGTTTCTCGTCCCCAGTCCTAAAATATTTCTTGGTCGTCGTCGTCGTCTTCTAATTCTTCTAATTCTTCTTCTTCTTAGGAAGGTATAACTCGAGCTACGAACGGTTTTGAAGAACGGCAATAGTACCAATCGCTTCGAAATTTACCGGCACGTTATCTTTACATGGCATATAGACACACATATATCAAGTTCTAATTAATAACGATATACAAGTAAATAAAAACATTCTCTAACGAGAGAGTTGTTGGTATATAATGGTGGTGTAAAAAGCACGGAAACAAGAGTGACAGAAATGTTACTGGAAATTTGAAGTAGGCCTATATTTAGCCCATTACTCAGGCATGCGCAGTTATTTGGTGTGTGCTAAATATAGGCCTATTTCAAATTTCCAGTAACATTTCTGTCACTCTTGTTTCCGTGCTTTTTACACCACCATTGGTCAATCCTATATACCAACAACTCTCTCATTAGGGTTATTACCATTGTTAGCCCCTCTCCATGAATATCTTAAGTTGGTTATTGGATAGATAACATCTTTACCAGTGCCACTGTGGAGAAATTTACTGAGTATACTGAGCGACAGGTTGAAATATTTGCACCATGTAGTAAAAGGATTATGGTAATGTGTACATGTATTTCATTGTGTAGGAGCTAACTTTATACTGGTACCTCCTAAGAGCCAAACAATCTCACTTGGTGGCACAGCAACATTTCCTTGTAAAGCATCCCGCAGTGTGGTGAATATTGGCTATGTGGTGGATCGTATTGCTCCTGCTGACTGGGCAGCTCTTGGAATATCCAAGTCTCCAACAACTTTTACACAGAACTATACAGAATCAAACCTTATTGTCAAGGGTAGCTATGACACCAACAATATTGAAGTCATTTGCCGAGTTGCAATTTTGATTGGTCAGGCACTCAGCTCTGAGGATGGACCTCAACCACCAGCACAGCTTACTGTTGAAGGTTTGTATCCAGATGAGTTAGCAAGTTAATAGAATTGCCAATAGATAAAGAAATCACTTAGATTTGCTTACTTCCAAGTACAGAGGATGTCATACACATGCACACACTCACACACACATACAACACATACATGTATGTACACACCCACATGCACACACAAACACACACATGCACATGCATACACACGTTGAATAGTTGAATGTAAAAGTGGTCAAATGATCTCTTAAGGTGGGCACATTTACACTTACCACTATTTGATACGCAGACATGTACAGTTATTTACTACATTTATCTGCTGCCAACCCCCCACAGCCCCTCCCTCTGCTCCCCAACATCTGACAGCTGCTCATGTTGGCTACACCTATGTGAATCTAACCTGGTCCCCACCTGTGGACCCAGGGATTGGTGGACCTCTGTACTACACTGTATCCTACCATGAGGTCAATGGATCATCTAATGGAACATCAAACACCACTGAGCTCACATATAATGTGACCTCCCTGTCCCCAGGCCATACTTACATCATGACTGTGGATGAGGGCACCAGAAGTGTATCAATCAGTGTGACCACCAACTCCAGTAAGTTGGAATACAAGTAACTCACACACCTACACACATTGTACTAAAGTGTGTAAAGGTTGATATTTACAGTACCTGGTATGATTAATTCCCTTGTATAGTGACACCCCCTAAGAACCAGACAGTCAAGTTGGAAGAGACTGCAACATTCTCATGCAGTGCTACCAATGTGAATGACATCATATTTGAGGTGGTCAATGTTGATCCCTCCAACTGGACATCTCGAGGAATCAGTCAGTCCCCACCAATACCATCAGGAGCCAACACCACTGTGAACCTCACAGTACGGGGTGATGCTGATAACGATGGAATTAACGTATTTTGCAGTGTTTCTTATGTGAGTGCTACCTCATATGAGGACATATCTCCACCAGCAAAGCTAACAGTTCAAGGTACATGTACAGTTAATCTGACTAAAAGTATGCAATTGTTGGTGCTACAGTAATGCCCATGGGAAAGCTGAAATACAAGTAACTCACACACACATTGTAGTCTGTAGTGTGTATTGCACAATGTAATTTGAACCTATTCTGTCTCATCAAAGGGGCATGTGATTAGTACTATATATGTCCTGGGGACTAGCATACTATCATATTGATATCATACAACATGTTGCACAAATAGGATCCATTGTTTCTAATGCGGTGGTGGTGGTGGCGTCAGTGGTGTCGTCAGTGGTGTCGTCAGTGGTGCCAGCAGTGGTGTCAGTGGTAACTATTCTGTTGGTGGCAGTCATAGGGTAAGTCCCATAGTTATCTGTACCATGTTTGGTGTTCCCTCCATTGTACCATGTTTGGCGTTCCCTCCATTGTACCATGTTTGGTGTTCCCTCCATTGTACCATGTTTGGTGTTCCCTCCATTGTACCATGTTTGGTGTTCCCTCCATTGTACCATGTTTGGTGTTCCCTCCATTGTACCATGTTTGGTGTTCCCTCCATTGTACCATGTTTGGTGTTCCCTCCATTGTATCATGTTTGGTGTTCCCTCCATTGTACCGTGTTTGGTGTTCCTCCATTGTACCGTGTTTGGTGTTCCCTCCATTGTACCATGTTTGGTGTTCCTCCATTGTACCGTGTTTGGTGTTCCCTCCATTGTATCATGTTTGGTGTTCCCTCCATTGTACCGTGTTTGGTGTTCCTCCATTGTACCGTGTTTGGTGTTCCCTCCATTGTACCATGTTTGGTGTTCCCTCCATTGTACCATGTTTGGTGTTCCCTCCATTGTACCATGTTTGGTGTTCCCTCCATTGTACCATGTTTGGTGTTCCCTCCATTGTACCATGTTTGGTGTTCCCTCCATTGTACCGTGTTTGGTGTTCCTCCATTGTACCGTGTTTGGTGTTCCCTCCATTGTACCATGTTTGGTGTTCCCTCCATTGTACCATGTTTGGTGTTCCCTCCATTGTACCATGTTTGGTGTTCCCTCCATTGTACCATGTTTGGTGTTCCCTCCATTGTACCATGTTTGGTGCTCCCTCCATTGTACCATGTTTGGTGTTCCCTCCATTGTACCATGTTTGGTGTTCCCTCCATTGTACCATGTTTGGTGTTCCCTCCATTCTACCATGTTTTTAGGTATGTAACCATGACATTGATTGATTTATTTTCTATAGAGGAGTGATCATCGCCTTATTGTGTTGTTGTTGGAAGAACAGTGAGTACCTTATGACTGTTGTGTATTGTGAACATTTATGCTAAATGATGTGTGGGAATGTACGTACACATGCAATGTATAGATGCATGTATTATGATGACCCATGCCTACTAATATCATTTGTACATTCATGTACATTTTGTTTGCTAATGTTTTGTAAAATGTATTGATGGCAACTGATTATTTCAAGGCTGCTTCAGTACATATTCATATTTGTCCCTGCACCTAAACTGTATATAATAACCATCACATAGTTTTGCTTGGTAATGGTTTTCTCACATGTGTGGGACCTCAAGATACTGTTACATGGTCTCTTGGTTCTACCCACTCAGGACCTAAGGATAAACAACAAGACATAGAGATGGCTGCATCACCTGATGTTAGTACCCAAGAGAAGCCAGTGATGGTGGATGGATCGCCTGATAATAGCACGGACAATGATTCAAGATTCTGTCGCGGCCCGGTGAATGTAGAAGAGTAAGTACATACCATATGTTGTGTGTGCATTAGACCCACTACAAACTATTAGACCATCCCACTAATTGTGTGTGTTATTTATGTTCTCTTTCTATCCAGCACTTGGAAACGTAGCTACATGAGAACAGGTGACAAAGAGAATGTCCCAACTGGTGAGCCATTAGAATGCACAAGCTTACGTTTGAAAGGAATTTTAATGTTAGATATATATGAGTAGATCATGCTACTATTCCAAATGCTCCCTCTCTCCTCTCTCACAATCTCTCTATCTTCGTACCATTTACATGTGCATTATCTCTCTACCCCAACATAGCTGGCCAACTACCTTCAGAATCCATGAAACAGCCAGTGAGTACCATAACCTCTGAGTGTGTGTGTGTGTGTGTGTGTGTGTGTGTGTGTGTGTGTGTGTGTGTGTGTGTGTGCGTGCGTGCATGTGTGTGATTAGGAATTGTATGGTTTGGTGGTTTCATTTAAGGATCTCCTTCTATAGAATACCTTCTCTGACAACTGAAGACCTGAACACTTATCCGTATGCTGTATAGTACTGTATAGTACTGTATAGTACTGTATAGTACTGTATAGCAGCCAAGTACTACATGTGCTAACATTCTTGTATATAGCTAGTTGATGTCTTAATATTCATTTCTTTGCATACATTATTACTTACCAGAGGCTTTGTTGTAGCTCTGCATGCATTTGTCGTATGAGATCACCATTTAATATTAATGCACACACAATGACATTTTGGTTTACATGTACACAGTTGTAATAGTACTTGAATGCGTGCAAAAGATGTGAGAACTTGAAAAAAGTAAGCCTATTAATGGTCTGTGCAGAAGAGTCCACTTTTATTCTTCAAAAATAGCCTAGCCAACACTCAAGAAATGAGCAGATGGATGGACGTGCATTTATACTTAGGTGCTGGGGCAAATCTTTTAGCGCTAGAACTTTGACTTCCGTTTTGCTGGCATTTCTTTTACACCCACAAGCTTACATACACAAGTAGATAAATAATTTCTCTTTTGAGAAATAGTGGGTGATAAGATTTTCATTGGTAGTGTAAACAGCAAGACATTTTCTTTATCTACTTGTTTCCTTGCTTTTTTTCTATCATGCAGAGAGATTCTGTGTAGATTAACACTTGTTCGTTCGCAAAATGTTGTCTTAAACGGACAGCTAGCCTCCTCTCCAGACCCAATTATGTAATCTGGAATGAGACTAGCTGTCACTTACGTTTACATTAATGATAAGCATTCAGTTATTATCCCTATTGACATTCCGACAGGGAGGGTGACATGGTGGACCATGAGGGAGGAGTGAGGGAGGAGGGTGACATGGTGGACCATGAGGGAGGAGTGAGAGAGGAGGGTGACATGGTGGACCATGAGGGAGGAGGGTGACATGGTGGACCATGAGGGAGGAGGGTGGCATGGTGGACCATGAGGGAGGAGTGAGGGAGGAGGGTGACATGGTGGACCATGAGGGAGGAGGGTGACATGGTGGACCATGAGGGAGGAGGGTGACATGGTGGACCATGAGGGAGGGGTGAGGGAGGAGGGTGACATGGTGGACCATGAGGGAGGGGTGAGGGAGGAGGGTGACATGGTGGACCATGAGGGAGGGGTGAGGGAGGAGGGTGACATGGTGGACCATGAGGGAGGGGTGAGGGAGGAGGGTGACATGGTGGACCATGAGGGAGGAGGGTGACATGGTGGACCATGAGGGAGGAGGGTGACATGGTGGACCATGAGGGAGAGGGTGACATGGTGGACCATGAGGGAGGGGTGAGGGAGGAGGGTGACATGGTGGACCATGAGGGAGGGGTGAGGGAGGAGGGTGACATGGTGGACCATGAGGGAGGGGTGAGGGAGGAGGGTGACATGGTGGACCATGAGGGAAGGGTGAGGGAGGAGGGTGACATGGTGGACCATGAGGGAGGGGTGAGGGAGGAGGGTGACATGGTGGACCATGAGGGAGGGGTGAGGGAGGAGGGTGACATGGTGGACCATGAGGGAGGAGGGTGACATGGTGGACCATGAGGGAGGGGTGAGGGAGGTGGGTGACATGGTGGACCATGAGGGAGGGGTGAGGGAGGAGGGGGACATGGTGGACCATGAGGGAGGGGTGAGGGAGGTGGGTGACATGGTGGACCATGAGGGAGGGGTGAGGGAGGAGGGTGACATGGTGGACCATGAGGGAAGAGGGTGACATGGTGGACCATGAGGGAGGGGTGAGGGAGGTGGGTGACATGGTGGACCATGAGGGAGGAGGGTGACATGGTGGACCATGAGGGAGGGTGAGGGAGGAGGTGACATGGTGGACCATGAGGGAGGAGTGAGGGAGGAGGGTGACATGGTGGACCATGAGGGAGGAGGGTGACATGGTGGGACCATGAGGGAGGAATGAGGGAGGAGGTGACATGGTGGACCATGAGGGAGGAGGGTGACATGGTGGACCATGAGGGAGGAGGGTGACATGGTGGACCATGAGGAGGGGTGAGGGAGGAGGGTGACATGGTGGACCATGAGGGAGGGGTGAGGGAGGAGGGTGACATGGTGGACCATGAGGGAGGGGTGAGGGAGGAGGGTGAAATGGTGGACCATGAGGGAGGAGGGTGACATGGTGGACCATGAGGGAAGAGTGAGGGAGGTGGGTGACATGGTGGACCATGAGGGAGGGGGTGACATGGTGGACCATGAGGGAGGAGGGTGACATGGTGGACCATGAGGGAGGAGGGTGACATGGTGGACCATGAGGGAGGAGGGTGACATGGTGGACCATGAGGGAGGAGGGTGACATGGTGGACCATGAGGGAGGGGTGAGGGAGGAGGGTGACATGGTGGACCATGAGGGAGGGGTGAGGGAGGAGGGTGACATGGTGGACCATGAGGGAGGGGTGAGGGAGGAGGGTGAAATGGTGGACCATGAGGGAGGAGGGTGACATGGTGGACCATGAGGGAAGAGTGAGGGAGGTGGGTGACATGGTGGACCATGAGGGAGGGGGTGACATGGTGGACCATGAGGGAGGAGGGTGACATGGTGGACCATGAGGGAGGAGGGTGACATGGTGGACCATGAGGGAGGAGGGTGACATGGTGGACCATGAGGGAGGGGTGAGGGAGGAGGGTGACATGGTGGACCATGAGGGAGGAGGATGACATGGTGGACCATGAGGGAGGGGTGAGGGAGGAGGGTGACATGGTGGACCATGAGGGAGGGGTGAGGGAGGAGGGTGACATGGTGGACCATGAGGGAAGGGTGAGGGAGGAGGGTGACATGGTGGACCATGAGGGAGGAGGGTGACATGGTGGACCATGAGGGAGGGGTGAGGGAGGAGGTGACATGGTGGACCATGAGGGAGGAGTGAGGGAGGAGGGGGACATGGTGGACCATGAGGGAGGGGTGAGGGAGGTGTGTGACATGGTGGACCATGAGGGAGGGGTGAGGGAGGAGGGTGACATGGTGGACCATGAGGGAAGAGGGTGACATGGTGGACCATGAGGGAGGGGTGAGGGAGGAGGGTGACATGGTGGACCATGAGGGAGGAGGGTGACATGGTGGACCATGAGGGAGGGGTGAGGGAGGAGGTGACATGGTGGACCATGAGGGAGGAGTGAGGGAGGAGGGTGACATGGTGGACCATGAGGGAGGAGGGTGACATGGTGGGACCATGAAGGAGGAATGAGGGAGGAGGGTGACATGGTGGACCATGAGGGAGGAGGGTGACATGGTGGACCATGAGGGAGGAGTGAGGGAGGAGGGTGACATGGTGGACCATGAGGGAGGAGGGTGACATGGTGGACCATGAGGGAGGGGTGAGGGAGGAGGGTGACATGGTGGACCATGAGGGAGGGGTGAGGGAGGAGGGTGAAATGGTGGACCATGAGGGAGGAGGGTGACATGGTGGACCATGAGGGAGGGGTGAGGGAGGAGGGTGAAATGGTGGACCATGAGGGAGGAGGGTGACATGGTGGACCATGAGGGAGGAGGGTGACATGGTGGACCATGAGGGAGGGGTGAGGGAGGAGGGTGACATGGTGGACATGAGGGAGGAGGGTGACATGGTGGACCATGAGGGAGGAGGGTGACAGGTGGACCATGAGGGAAGAGTGAGGGAGGTGGGTGACATGGTGGACCATGAGGGACGGGGTGACATGGTGGACCATGAGGGAGGAGGGTGACATGGTGGACCATGAGGGAGGAGTGAGGGAGGAGGGTGACATGGTGGACCATGAGGGAGGAGTGAGGGAGGAGGGTGACATGGTGGACCATGAGGGAGGAGGGTGACATGGTGGACCATGAGGGAGGAATGAGGGAGGAGGGTGACATGGTGGCCCATGAGGGAGGAGGGTGGCATGGTGGACTGTGAGGGAGGAGGGTGACATGGTGGACCATGAGGGAGGAATGAGGGAGGAGGGTGATATGGTGGACCATGAGGGAGGAGGGTGACATGGTGGACCATGAGGGAGGGGTGAGGGAGGAGGGTGACATGGTGGACCATGAGGGAGGAGTGAGGGAGGAGGGTGACATGGTGGACCATGAGGGAGGAGGGTGACATGGTGGACCATGAGGGAGGAGGGTGACATGGTGGACCATGAGGGAGGAGGGTGACATGGTGGACCATGAGGGAGGGGTGAGGGAGGAGGGTGACATGGTGGACCATGAGGGAAGAGTGAGGGAGGAGGGTGACATGGTGGACCATGAGGGATGGTTGAGGGAGGAGGGTGACATGGTGGACCATGAGGGAGGGGTGAGGGAGGAGGGTGACATGGTGGACCATGAGGGAGGGGTGAGGGAGGAGGGTGACATGGTGGACCATGAGGGAGGGGTGAGGGAGGAGGGTGACATGGTGGACCATGAGGGAGAGGTGAGGGAGGAAGGTGACATGGTGGACCATGAGGGAGGGGTGAGGGAGGAGGGTGACATGGTGGACCATGAGGGAGGAGGGTGACATGGTGGACTGTGAGGGAGGAGGTGACATGGTGGACCATGAGGGAGGAATGAGGGAGGAGGGTGACATGATGGACTGTGAGGGAGGAGCGTGACATGGTGGACCATGAGGGAGGGGTGAGGGAGGAGGGTGACATGGTGGACCATGAGGGTGGGGTGAGGTAGGAGGGTGACATGGTGGACCATGAGGGAGGAGGTGACATGGTGGACCATGAGGGAGGAATGAGGGAGGAGGGTGACATGGTGGACCGTGAGGGAGGAGGGTGACATGGTGGACCATGAGGGAGGGGTGAGGGAGGAGGGTGACATGGTGGACCATGAGTGAGGGGTGAGGGAGGAGGGTGACATGGTGGACCATGAGGGAAGAGTGAGGGAGGAGGGTGACAGGTGGACCATGAGAGAGGAGGGTGACATGGTGGACCATGAGGGAGGAGGGTGACATGGTGGACCATGAGGGAGGGGTGAGGGAGGAGGTGACATGGTGGACCATGAGGGAGGAGTGAGGGAGGAGGGTGACATGGTGGACTGTGAGGGAGGAGGGTGACATGGTGGACCATGAGGGAGGGGTGAGGGAGGAGGGTGACATGGTGGACCATGAGGGAGGAGGGGTGACATGGTGGACCATGAGGGAGGGGTGAGGGAGGAGGGTGACATGGTGGACCATGAGGGAGGGGTGAGGGAGGAGGGTGACATGGTGGACCATGAGGGAGGAGGGTGACATGGTGGACCATGAGGGAGGGGTGAGGGAGGAGGGTGACATGGTGGACCATGAGGGAGGGGTGAGGGAGGAGGGTGACATGGTGGACCACTGGGAGGAGTTAGGGAGGAGGGTGACATGGTGGACCATGAGGGAGGGGTGAGGGAGGAGGGTGACATGGTTGACCATGTCACCCTCCTCCCTCACTCCTCCCTCACTCCTCCCTCATGGTGGACCATGTGGGAGGAGTGAGGGAGGAGGGTGACATGGTGGACCATGAGGGAAGAGTGAGGGAGGAGGGTGACATGATGGACCATGAAGGGTGAGGGAGGAGTGAAGGAGGAGGTGACATGGTGGACCATGAGGGAGGAGTGAGGGAGGAGGGTGACATGGTGGACTGTGAGGGAGGAGGGTGACATGGTGGACCATGAGGGAGGGGTGAGGGAGGAGGGTGACATGGTGGACCACGAGGGAGGAGGGTGACATGGTGGACCATGAGGGAGGGATGAGGGAGGAGGGTGACATGGTAGACCATGAGGGAGCAGTGAGGGAGGAGGGTGACATGGTGGACCATGAGGGAGAAGGGTGACATGGTGGACCATGAGGGAGGAGGGTGACATGGTGGACCATGAGGGAGGAGGGTGACATGGTGGACCATGAGGGAGCAGTGAGGGAGGAGGGTGACATGGTGGATCATGAGGGAGGAGGGTGACATGGTGGACCATGAGGGAGGAGGGTGACATGGTGGACCATGAGGGAGGAGGGTGACATGGTGGACCATGAGGGAGCAGTGAGGGAGGAGGGTGACATGGTGGACCATGTGAACATCTATCCACCAATGTTGTGTGGTCTATGCAGGATCAGTCCCTCCGAATTGTATGAAGGAATCCACTTGCTGCACAACTACTATCTAGGTCTTTTACTTCCTTAATGGTGCTTGACCAAACTGTAGACAAGGAGTATGATAAAATAGCATTGGGTAAAGTCATGTGCATTAGGGTTATGTACTAACCTATAGAGAGTACACAATGGTGATGGTGGGCACTGTTTGGGAAAATGGCCTGTACATTTGGCAGCACAACACTGAAATACAGACAACAGTTTTGTCCATCCTCCCAAATCTAGTCCCAAGTGCATCAGCCATGTTGTTTTAAACAAACTACCAGACACCAAATAATATCCCATGTTTGTACCCTTGTAAGGCAGCTATGTTTCTGTTCTTCAGTGGCTTTTCCATGGAAACTATATGCAAAAGTGCAAGCATGCTGAAAGTCATGCTATCCAATCTGGTACAAATTATGCCATCTCTGTTACTACCGTATAATGAACATGGATGATCTATACATGCTGGTGTAGTGCTGGGGAGTTTGAATGCTTTTCATGAATTCAAGTTAAATTAATCAGCTCTTTACCATGTTAGTAATGTAGGGACGGCTTTACAAACAAGGACAGAAAAGTTTAGTACAGCAAACACACAGAGTATAATGAACAAGTCAATCTGAATAAATGCAAGCATCTGTTCTAACACCATAAACTGGATTATCAGCTGTGATGGGATCAGGTCCACAATGAATTTGGTGTAGTTTTTGGATCTGTGAAGTTAAAAATGCTCTCAATTGGAATAGTAAAGACCTCTTAGTTTAAATAAGAAATTACATGCACAAACACAAATGATGTATTTAACTACAAACCACAATAATTGGTGGGAACATCACCTGTAGGGGAATGAAAAAGGAAAAGACATGAGTTTTAAAACACAGCTGGGTCTTTAGGGTTTTCAGAGAGGAAACCCATCAGTGGCTGACCAGGGAGGGATGTAGCTTTCAAAGGCGTCATGTTTGGCACAATGTTGTAGTGTGTGGCCTGAAACAAATTATCTTATCCCACAGGAGTTTTTGAGAGATGTAGCTTTCAAAGGCAGTGTATATTGAGAGTAGTGTGTGGTCTGAAACATATTCACTTTCTATATCATTATCCCACAGGGGTTTTTGGTGACAACATCACTTAATTGAGGTACACTGCTTTTGTACACTATGAGCACTTGTCATCTAATGCATGAGGGAGGAGTGTTGGATCCATGTGAAAATGATTACATTAGTCAACTAAACTAGCTTTGTGTATGGTACCATGGTGCAGTGTGTAGCTCTAAATACAGAAGGTCCATAGGCAAATGTCCACTACCTGCAGAAGGTCTGTATGTACTAGATAGTCCATTGGTACCAGATGGTCCATAGGTACCAGATGGTCCATAGGTACTAGATGGTCCATAGGTACTAGATGGTCCATAGGTACTAGATGGTCCATAGGTACTAGATGGTCCATAGGTACTAGATGGTCCATAGGTACTAGATGGTCCATAGGAACTAGATGGTCCATAGGTACTAGATGGTCCATAGGTACTAGATGGAAATGGCCCCTCATATCATGTTTGTCCTCAAGCAATTCATTTGCTCATGATGGATATTGTCTGTTAAGTTGAAAAACCTGGACTGGTTATTTAATTAACTGTAACTTAACTACATGCTAAACTCTCCCATCACTACTGGGTACAGAGCAATGCCCTCTGTATAATTAGACTATTTGCAGATCTTTTAATCCAATGTCATGTGTACATAACTCTTATGGTTTCAGGTAAAAAGTACTGCCCCTCCCACATCCCCACCCCCAAACATGTAGAACATGAACAGTGCATTCACTTGGCATCATTCCTATATCAATATTCTCATATTCAACTCACCAGCAGACTGATGTTCACAGTCACATCATCACGTGGAGACAGAGGATACACAAGGGAGGTGTGGACTTGGTCATGTGATATGGGGGAGGGGGGATCTGAAGAATGACATAAGTGGAAAACTGTTTTATTTTAAATGATCAATCTGCATTAATCACTTACTACTATCAAATACAACACTTCATAATTATGATGTGCAAGTTGATGTGGTATATAAATCACTCACCTCCCATCTTCACTGGGCTGGTCTGAACACCTCTTGTACTTCCACACATTGGGGTAACAGTTGCCTCATAATGGTCACATGGGTCTGGGGAGGAGATGGTCACCTGTGGCTCCCTCACTGTCTCATTATACACTGGTGCTCCACTTCCATTCCTGATCACCACAGCATAGGAGAGGAGGGATGGGGACTGAGTACCAGGGGTTAGTCCCCAGGCCAGTGTGGTGGCAGTAGCATTGTATGTAGTAATGTTGATATGAGTGGGAGCAGATGGAGGGCCTGATGGGTGGGGTCAAAAGGTCACAATACATACCCTTCAGTCAACATACTGTATGAGTACATACCATATACTGGTAGACTGACCTTGTATGCTCAGATATGCTGAACTGATTAGGGCAGTTCCATTTGACACTGCAGCCACACATGTTATCAGAGAATTATTGTTAACCACTGCACCCATAACAGTGAGACTACGTATTGTCATATTTCCAGTACTGTTTGCAAGAAGGGATTGCAAGCCGCGAGATGTCCCTTCACTGATAATCGTGGAATTCACTAAATATTATAATAGTGTCAAATTATCAGTTGTAACAGAGCACACAAACTGTGCAGTAGATCCCAAACACACTGTGGTGTTGACGGGAGTTTGGATAAATGCTGTGGGAGAAGTCATAAAAATGACAGAGTGGTCAGTATCTGTTTAATGCGTATAGACATGTATTAGGACGTTTTATAAGTCTCTTACAGTACAAGGTCATGCATTTATTTATATCTACTGCACAAAATAGTATTTACAAGTAAATAAAAACATTCTCTAACGAGAGAGTTGTTGGTATATAGGATTGACCAATGGTGGTGTAAAAAGCTCGGAAACAAGAGCGACAGAAATTTTACTGGAAAATTGAAATAGGCCTATATTTAGCCCATTACTCAGGCATGCGCTGTTATATTGTGAGTGTGCTAAATATAGGCCTATTTCAAATTTTCTGTCGCTCTTGTTTCCGTGCTTCTAACACCACCATTGGTCAATCCTATATACCAACAACTCTCTCGTTAGAGAATGTTTTTATTTACTTGTTTCATAAGTTTTTTTTCACCCTGTCATAGCAGTATCGTAGTCAATAATCACTTGTAGTAAGAGTGTATTGCGATTCCATTATCTATATATCTCTTAATAGCAATAACAAATAACTTTAATAATAATTATTATAATTGTACGAATTAGTTGTATTGATTATAATCTGTCCTTGCCTGCACCCTTGTCTCCTGCGGGGACATCCTCCTCCCCAGCCTCCCTGCCATGCTGGATTGAGCCAGGGTGGCAGGGGCCATGCAGGCCAGGGAGAAAGCACTGCTGGTGGCGGTGGCGGGAGCGCAGCTAGTAGTAGTGGGGGCAGCACGGGTAGTAGTGGCGGGAGTGCAGGCGGGAAAAGTGCAGGTGGCGGTGGGGGTACCACTGTTGGTGGTGACGGTGAGTGCATGCAGCGCAGTGGTGGGTCCATAGCTGCTGGTAGTGGTGGGTCTATAGCTGCTGGTAGTGGTGGGTCCATAGCTGCTGGTAGTGGTGGGTCCATAGCTGCTGGTAGTGGTGGGTCCATAGCTGCTGGTAGTGGTGGGTCTATAGCTGCTGGTAGTGGTGGGTCCATAGCTGCTGGTAGTGGTGGGTCCATAGCTGCTGGTAGTGGTGGGTCCATAGCTGCTGGTAGTGGTGGGTCTATAGCTGCTGGTAGTGGTGGGTCCATAGCTGCTGGTGGTGGTGGTGGGTCCATAGCTGCTGGTAGTGGTGGGTCCATAGCTGCTGGTAGTGGTGGGTCCATAGCTGCTGGTAGTGGTGGGTCTATAGCTGCTGGTAGTGGTGGGTCCATAGCTGCTGGTGGTGGTGGTGGGTCCATAGCTGCTGGTAGTGGTGGGTCTATAGCTGCTGGTAGTGGTGGGTCCATAGCTGCTGGTGGTGGTGGTGGGTCCATAGCTGCTGGTAGTGGTGGGTCTATAGCTGCTGGTAGTGGTGGGTCTATAGCTGCTGGTAGTGGTGGGTCCATAGCTGCTGGTAGTGGTGGGTCCATAGCTGCTGGTAGTGGTGGGTCCATAGCTGCTGGTGGTGGTGGTGGGTCCATAGCTGCTGGTAGTGGTGGGTCCATAGCTGCTGGTAGTGGTGGGTCCATAGCTGCTGGTGGTGGTGGTGGGTCCATAGCTGCTGGTAGTGGTGGGTCCATCGGTGCTGGTAGTGGTGGGTCCATAGCTGCTGGTAGTGGTGGGTCTATAGCTGCTGGTAGTGGTGGGTCCATAGCTGCTGGTAGTGGTGGGTCCATAGCTGCTGGTAGTGGTGGGTCCATAGCTGCTGGTGGTGGTGGTGGGTTCATAGCTGCTGGTAGTGGTGGGTCCATAGCTGCTGGTAGTGGTGGGTCCATCGCTGCTGCTGGTAGTGGTGGGTCCATAGCTGCTGGTGGTGGTGGTGGGTCCATAGCTGCTGGTAGTGGTGGGTCCATAGCTGCTGGTGGTGGTGGGTCCATAGCTGCTGGTAGTGGTGGGTCCATAGCTGCTGGTAGTGGTGGGTCCATCGGTGCTGGTGGTGGTGGGTCCATAGCTGCTGGTAGTGGTGGGTCCATCGGTGCTGGTAGTGGTGGGTCCATAGCTGCTGGTAGTGGTGGGTCCATAGCTGCTGGTAGTGATGGGTCCATAGCTGCTGGTAGTGCTGGGTCCATAGCTGCTGGTAGTGGTGGGTCCATAGCTGCTGGTAGTGGTGGGTCCATAGCTGCTGGTAGTGGTGGGTCCATCGCTGCTGCTGGTAGTGGTGGGTCCATAGCTGCTGGTAGTGGTGGGTCCATAGCTGCTGGTGGTGGTGGGTCCATAGCTGCTGGTAGTGGTGGGTCCATAGCTGCTGGTAGTGGTGGGTCCATCGGTGCTGGTGGTGGTGGGTCCATCGCTGCTGGTAGTGGTGGGTCCATAGCTGCTGGTAGTGGTGGGTCCATCGGTGCTGGTAGTGGTGGGTCCATAGCTGCTGGTAGTGGTGGGTCCATCGCTGCTGGTAGTGGTGGGTCCATAGCTGCTGGTAGTGGTGGGTCCATCGCTGCTGGTAGTGGTGGGTCCATAGCTGCTGGTAGTGGTGGGTCCATAGCTGCTGGTAGTGGTGGGTCCATAGCTGCTGGTAGTGGTGGGTCCATAGCTGCTGGTAGTGGTGGGTCCATAGCTGCTGGTCCATTGCTGCTGCAGAAGGGAAAATGTAATAGTCCTATATTTAGCACACTTCGACTAAGGCATACGCTGTTTCTGTGCTAAATATATAGGACTATTACATTTTCCCTTCTGATAAAACTTGTTTCCTTGCTTTTTACACCAGTATACTATTTGCCTGCAAAACCTATATCTCGTTTGGTTATATAGGTAGTAGGGCCGCCCGACTATGCCGTACAAATGTTGCATGCACAGTTTTTTAATGTTAATACAACATGCCATAACATACCTTTGGGTGGTAGTGGTAGTTCTGTGACCCCTGCGGTACCGCGTCCTCTCGGCAGCACATTTAGCCAATCTGACAGCGGGGTCATTCCAATACCGACTCCTTTCAGATGCTTTAATGGCAGCTGAATTGCCCTCGTATTTCTGCCTTTTAGCAGCGCAGTTTCCCTCGAGGTCCTCTTCATATCGCCGCCTTTAGCAGCACGGTTCTCCTCCATATCGCCGCCTTTTAGCAGCACGGTTCTCCTCGAGGTCCTCTTCATATCGCCGCCTTTTAGCAGCACGGTTCTCCTCGAGGTCCTCTTCATATCGCCGCCTTTTAGCAGCACGGTTCTCCTCGAGGTCCTCTTCATATTGCAATCTTTTAGCAGACCGCTTAGATTCAATATCGGCCTTGTAGTTGTCGCGTACAGAGGCCTTCTTCTTTTCGTGATCGGGCCTTGCATGTAGCTGTCGCTTACAGAGGCCTTCTTTTCAGGATTGGCCTTGTAGCGCGCTCGGGCTTTAGCTTTGTTCTCGTCTTGCTTTAAAAGAGATTAGCGATCCGTTTCTCCGTTGTCCCTCCAGACGCTAGTGAAGTTTTATTAATGACATTCATTAACCCTCAATCAATCCTATATTGAACCTGCTGCCGCAGATTCAAACATTTATTTTTAGATATCTAAAATTACGTCTGACAAGTTATCTAATTATGCGTCTTACATAGACCGTATAGTTGATTGTTTACCAAAATATAACATCGCTAATTTTATATGAAAGCGGCTCTTCCAGCCTATTCTGAAGCTATTGGTGAAAATTTCATTGTTTAAAAGTGTTCCTATCCCGAGTTATGCGTTGCCAAGGAGGAGGAGACCATGTTCCGGGACTGGGTACGAGGGCGGCAGTACCCTTTTGTTCTCTACAACCCTGCGGTTCTGTGGCATAAAAAAAGGCAAAACTGCTCATTTTTGACTTCTAGTTGGATTGCTTCGAGGTCAAATCCTATATGGAAGTTACATCCGATAGATCATAGCTGGGGAAATAGAAATCAGTCGCATATATACAGTACAATGTGGTGTTGTAGTGATTCTTGTTATTGTTATAATTTGCTACGTAAGGAATATACCAAACACACCGTTTTTCCCAGCAGCTTTTGTTTTGGAGATGTGGACTGAGTAAAGTAGTTTGCTGTATCCCAAAGGAAAGTTACACAGACTATAACATACATCATCCCTCCCTCATGTCCACCTTGTCACCCTCCTCCCTCACCCAATCCTCATGGTCCACCATGTCACCCTCCTCCCTAACCACTCCCTTATGCATACTATGTGGGTGGACTAGATGCCTTGGAGGAACATCTACCCACCAATGTTGTGTGGTCATGCAGTGCAGACCAGTCCCTCCAAAATAGATATCTGAACCTGCGTCAGCAGGTTCAATATAGGATTGATTGAGGAGTCATGAATGTCATTAAAAATTTTCAGTTGCGTCGCGAGGGACAACGAAGAAACGGATAGCTTTTCTCTTTGCAGTAATCGAACGACAACACCAAGATCTACGTTTTGGTGCTAGTTTCATGTCATAAAACTATGCGCTTCTAGACCAACTAAGAACCTGGTTCTCGTGCCCATGCCCAAAAAAATTGTTGGTCGTCGTCTTCTTCTTCTTCTTCTTCTTCTTCTTCTTCTTCTTCTTCTTCTTCTTCTTCTTCTCCGTCAAGTATAACTCACGCTAGGAATGGTTTTAAAGAACGGCGATAGTACCAATCGCTTCAGAATTTACCGGCGCGGTGCCCCTTAAGGTAATAAAGAAGCTACATCGAAAAAGTACTATATACGGTATGGGTATATTACTTTGTTCTAAATACAGGAGTATGGATAATTTTAGGCAGTATAAATACTCCAACAGGCACAAAATTTATTTTGGTGTCAGTTTAGTCGTTACTTATTTTGGCTAGTGAAGTTGTTTTTCTAAAAATGCCTTCGCGTAATCGAAAGAAGAGATCTAAGCAACGAGCGGAATACCTCCAAAAGCAAGAAGAGAACAAGGCTAAAGCCCGAGAGCGCTACAAGGCCGACCCTGAAAAAAAGAAGGCCTCTGTACGCGAGAGCTACAAGGCCGATCCTGAAAAAAAGAAGGCCTCTGTACGCGAGAGCTACAAGGCCGATCCTGAAAAAAAGAAGGCCTCTGTACGCGAGAGCTACAATAAATACATACGTATTTATTAAAGTTATATAGTAACTTGTGGTCGGGGCAATGCACAAAGCGTTCGTAAGGTATAGACATTTTGTCCATTGCACATCGTTCCTCATCACATTACAGTTATGAAGCTTCGTTGACACGGAGAAAAAAAAACTTATGAAACAAGTAAATAAAAACCTTCTCTAACGAGAAAGTTGGTGGGCATATAGGATTGACAATGTTGGTGTAAAAAGCACGGAAACAAGTGTGACAGAAATGTTACTGGAAAATTGAAATAGGCCTATATTTAGCCCAGTCACATTTAGGCAGCGCACGCCTGAGAAAATGGGCTAAATATAGGCCTATTTCAATTTTCCAGTAACATTTCTGTCACACTTGTTTCCGTGCTTTTTACACCAACATTGTCAATCCTATATGCCCACCAACTTTCTCGTTAGAGAAGGTTTTTATTTACTTGTAGTATGAAGGAATCCACTTGCTGCACAATAATATCGAGGTCTTGTACTTCCTTAGTGAGTACTTTACCGAACTGTAATCATCTTAAGGAGTATGATAAATAGCAATATTGGTAAAGCAGAACAGTCATGTACATTAGGGTTAGGTACTAATAGTAACTTAAGGAGAATACAGGCTGGTGATGGTGGGCACTGTTTAATTGTGAAAATGGCCTGCATGGATAAGTGGCAGAACAACAATGAAATTATATCGTACAGGCAACAGTTTTATCTCTTATATCTAATCGGAAGTCTCGCTAGAGACTTCCATATAGGTTTTGACCCCGACTATGAATTAATTAAAACCCCGCGACCCTACCGTAGCTTCGCTCCTGACGATCGGATCGTCTAACTTATTGCGGCAATCGATCTAGAAGTCAAAACTGAGTAGTTTCGTTTTTGGTTCACGTCGTAGAACCGCGTGGTTGTCGAGAACGAAAAATACTGCTGTCCTCGTTCCCCTTCCAAAAATAATGGGCGGGTCGTCTTCTTCTTCTTGAGAACGCATAACTCGGGACAGGAACACTTTTAAGCAATGAAAATTGCACTAATAGCTTTAGAATTTGCTGGAGGACTCGCTTTGATACACAAAAGCCTAAAAGCCTGTATACGGTCTTATCAAGTCTAATTAAGCAAAAGTACCTAGAAAATTTTCACAATACATCTGGATTGAATTAAATCAGTTAAATGAAAGGGGGGAAACCTGCGATGCAACAGTGATTTGGGTGTTAAAAAAATTAAGGAAACAAGTAAATAAAAACATTCTCTCTGAGAAAGTTGGTGGGATATAGGTTTTGCAGGCAAATAGTATACTGGAGTAAAAAGCAAGGAAACAAGTTTTATCAGAAGGGAAAATGTAATAGTCCTATATATTTAGCACAGAAACAGCGTATGCCTTAGTCGAAGTGTGCTAAATATAGGACTATTACATTTTCCCTTCTGATAAAACTTGTTTCCTTGCTTTTTACACCAGTATACTATTTGCCTGCAAAACCTATATCCCGCCAACTTTCTCAGAGAGAATGTTTTTATTTACTTGTAATATTAATACATTCAGCTATGTTGTTTAAATGAACTACCTGACACCAAACAATATCCTATGTTTGTGCCCTTATAAGGCAGCTAGGTTTTGTTCATCAGTGGCTTTTCCAATGAAACTAATCGCAAACAGTGCATGCTGAATGTCTTGCTATCCAATCTGGTACAAACAATACTATCTCTGTTACTACCGTGTAATGAACGTGGCGGATCTATACATGCAGGTGTAGTGATGGGTTGGAATGCTTTTCATGAATTCAAGTTGAATACACCAGCTCTTTACCATGCTAGTAATGGAGAGACAGCTTTACAAACAAGGACACAGAAGCTTAGTACAGCAGCACGCAAGCACACGGAGTATAATGAACATGTCAATCTGTACATCTGTTATAACACCATAAACAGGATTATCAGGTGAAGTTTTTGGATCTGTGAGGTTGGAAATGCTCTCAATTGGAATAGTAAATACCGCTTAATTAGAAAATACATGTGCAAACACAAATGATGTATTTAACGGCAAACTACATGTACAATGTTTAGGCATGTCATAAGGGAGATGCCATATAAGAGGGATGATATATCCGATTCAAAATAAGAAGTATTAAAACAGACCCCTAAAGCAAGATCCCAAAGATGTGTTGTGTAGGCATACCTGTGTTGTAGCAACTTCCTTTCTTTCTCTTTGAATATGTGTACACTGTCACCATGACGATGAGTAGTCCAGCCATGGATACAATTAACAGCAGACCCAACACTAATACCAATGATGACATTGGTGGGAACATCACCTGTAGGGGAATGAAAAGGAAAAGACGTGAGTTTTAAAAACCAGCCAGGTCTTTGGGTTTTCAAAGAGGAAACCATCAGGGACTATATGTAGAGTGACCTCAACACAATATGTACATACAACTTTTATGAATAATTATTTCTCACGCTCAAATGAGAGATGTAGCTTTATAAGGCGTCATGGACACCAGGAACATTATATTTAGTTTGGAACACGTGACTACAGAGATGATTGAGGAAGGTATTTCAGTAATGATTGTTGCTTAGTGAATAACTTGTATTCTGTTGATACATTTGAGGAAATATGTCGGTTATCGGTCGTTTGCTGACTCTCTGGTTCAACATGATGCCTTTGTATTATTGTGGTAAGCGAGGGAGGGCAGGTATACTTCGATAATAGCAGATACCGTGTCATTGCGCGATACTACCGACCCGCTTCACTGTGTCTTGAGCCATTCGCTGAGCTAAAAGAAATATTTACCATGCATCGATCCTCCCCCCCCCCCCCCCCCCCCCCCCCATCCGCTCCTTCTCCAACCTCCTCTGCCCCACCAAATCGTACGAGTGCCATGAAGATCGGTTTAGATTGATCGATAGAGTCCATGCATCAGGTTTCAATACACGCATGACGTCCACTTTATTGCCGTCTACATATTATTTATGCGTAGACGATTGTGAAAAGGGCTTTCAATGCCAGAGCAGCGCAAAAAATACTGGACGATTAAATACAATAAGAATAATCAGCACGACAGTGATTGACGGTATAGTCAAATTAGCCGGGATTTGAGGCACCATCACTTAAAACAACACAGTGAAAAAATGCGTCAAATCAATTATTGATTTCACAAGGGATTTTGAATCAATTATTAAATCAACTCATGATTTGACAGTAAAATCAAGCGGGTTTGATTTGCGCTTGATTTTACTGTCAAATCAATTGTGAATCAATAATTGATTTGACGCGTTTTTTCGCTGTGCAAGTTGTACCATTTCTTGGGCATTATTCTTGCTATGGCCATGGCACATTTCTGGTTGTGAGTGGTGGGACTGGTGGCATATGTAATGCAAATATTTATTGGAAGATATTAATGTCCGAAAATTGCTCTGAAGTAGCGTAAAGTTAGCTTTGTGTGTGGTGTGTTACATTAAAATGGTACGGATGGGGAAATAGTTATTAACGGTGGTTAGCTTTGATATTCGTAATATCCAGGGGGATTTATTACCTGTCCGGGGGTTGGGGGGGTTGGGGTGGGGGGGGGTGGGGGTGGGGGTGTAATTTATTGTATATAGTGTCATCCGTACCCCTGTACAGATGACACTATACAATAAATTACTTACTGGATGTAGAGTGCATGGTGCTTGTGACATCTTGGCAATGTGTGTATGGTGTGCAACATTTGGAATATCACACAGGTTGAAGCCAAGTGTTGCATGATGTCCACCATGATGGCTTTAGAGTGCATGGTGCTTTTGACATCTTGCTGATGCATGGTTAGTTCAATGGGCACTGCTCTGCTATGTGATGTGCATTAGAGAGGTCATGTTGCCTCCCTTACTATTTTCCCATCCGTACCATTTTAATGTAACACACCACACACAAAGCTAACTTTACACACTTAGAGGACACTATATAGTAAGCATCCTGTAAGAAAGTCAACACTTGCAGCATTCAAACAACTTTCTAAATGTTGCACATTAAACACACGGCAGCACCCATTTAGCTTACGCAGCTATAAACGCGTTCGTTCAACAGCTGGGAGAGCGCAGAGGACAAATTAAAGTGGTTGCGAGTGCGGCTGACGGGGAAAGCCCAAACCGCTTTTTTTTTGCGGTTTCCGGAAACTGTCAGGAACAATTACAGTGAGAGCATGAAATCACTTAACACGCGCTTTAATCCTGATAGCAGAGATGAATATCTATGCCGATAGCAAGCGAGAGCTGTACATCGCTGAGCTCCAGTCAAGGAAGTGGCGAAAAGTAGAGGATTGGGCCTCATTTGGAGATGTCCTAAAGTTACTTGCAGACAAGGCCTACGCGGACCTCGAAGAGAAAAGCAAGAGAGCGCCTCGCGCTGAACCAGTTTCCTGGCCGAAATAGGTAACCCTCAGGTTGCATTCGAGGTGAAACAAAAGCG
The DNA here is from genome assembly GCA_963681505.1 of Eunapius fragilis. NCBI lineage: Eukaryota > Metazoa > Porifera > Demospongiae > Spongillida > Spongillidae > Eunapius > Eunapius fragilis. The sequence goes on along the minus strand of OY811976.1, from coordinate 313,112 downwards.
CCCAAAAACTGTGGAGGAGGCGGTAATTGCAACCATTGAGCTTGAGTCGTACCTTGGAAGCGCCGCTACCCTTCCGGTTAACACAACTATCCCCCAGATAGATACCGAGCAGACAAGCGCATCTGTGTCTTCGATCATGCGGATAGTTCCCGAGAGAGAGATGAGTCGATGGACGGAACCCTGAAGGCGCTGAATCAACGGTTGCACCGTTTGGAACTGCGCATGGAGAGCGGGAGAGATGTGGAGCAGAGGAGGAAGCAAGGGGCCACAACTTGCATGACCTGTGGCAGAAAGCGTCACATTGCACGTTTTTGTCGAAGCCATGGTGAAGAACAGCAGCAGGAAAATGCCAGCACCTCGGTGGTAAGGGCCAGCCACTCGAGTGACAATGCCTAATGGCCCATGGTAAACCTGTCATTGTACCTACATTGTCTGTGTCGTGTAAAATTAGCTATCGCCTTAGAGGAGTAATTTTGTCTGTGCCTGTTGATTTTGTGTTAGATACCGGAGCTGCTGTGTCTCTGATTCGTGAAGATGTCTGGAGCCGGATCTCCAAATTAGAAGATGCTCATGCACGTACATCAGCTCCAGGAGTGGAAGGGCAAGAGACTGGTTGGCGTCAATGGTTCCGCATTGTCTGTAAAAGGATTTGGGAAGTTTCTTGTGTTCCTGGGAGAAATTGTGACAAGTGACCTCACCGTCCATGATGCCATCCTTGGGTTGGACTTTGTTGACAAGCATAAATGTCTGATTGACTGTAACATGAAAACCCTGACTTTTCCCGATGATAGCTCATCTGTGCAGACCCAGTGCAGCCCCTCTGATGCTGCTGCATCTCTGCTTGGAGAGACTATTGGACATGCAGGTGACAATGGAGAAAGTTGTGGTACCACCTAGCAGTGAAGTGGAGCTGATGGTGAAGCAGACTTGTGCTAGCGGGGGTACGTGGCTCGTGGAGAGTGAAGATTCCAGTCGCCTCGGAGTGATGGTTGCTCGAGGTTTGGTATGTCCTGGCAAAAATGGGTTGGTTCCTGTGCGGGTACTTAATCCTCGTGATGAGCAGGTAGTTCTAAAAAAAGGAGTGAAATTGGCTAAGATGGAGTCTATTGAAGAGAACTGCACTGTCAGAGTTTCAGCGATTGCAATTGGACCAGGTACGAAATGTAAGCTGTCACAGGAAGACCAGTCGACTATTTCGAACATGGTGCTTGAGTCTGGTAACTGCACCAGTGACGTTGAAAAGGAGCAGTTGTATTCACTCTTCACAGAATATTATGACGTGTTGTCTCTCAGCAGCAGTGGACTGGGCCGCACATCAGTGATGAAGCATCACATCAACACAGGCGATGCCCAGCCAGTACATCGTCTTCCTCGCCGCATACCACAGGCCCGCAGAGACGAAGTTAAACGACTAGTTCAAGAAATGCTGGATCAAGGAGCCATTCAGCATTCGGACGGTCCTTGGTCGTCTCCTGTGGTTCTCACGAAGAAGAAAGTTGGGTCGGCTAGGTTTTGCATCGACTACATGAAGGTGTATGAAGTTACCCGGAAAGACGCATATCCGTTACCTCGAGTGGACGATACTTTGGACACGCTAGGTGGGTCGAAATACTTCACAACGCTGAATCTTGCTAGTGTATACTGGCAGGTGGAAGTTGCCGAAGAAGACCAGCCGAAGACTGCTTTCACCACACCGGAAGGACTATTCCAATTAAAAGTCATGCCGTTTGGGCTGTGCAATGCGCCTGCCACCTTCCAGCGGTTAATGGACAGAGTTCTGAGCGGGTTGAAATGGTCCAGCTGCCTAGTGTATTTTGATGATATCATCGTGGTAGGGACATCCTTTGCAGACCACCTCTCCAATATTGGTGGCGTTCTTGCACGACTCCGGGGGGCGGGGCTGAAGTTGAAACCAGGGAAGTGCCATCTTTGCCAGGAGAGTGTTGCTTTTCTTGGCCATAATCTTGGGCACATTGTCTCATCGCGGGGAATTACCACCGACCCGAGCAAAACGGATGCAGTTGCAAAATGGCCTACCCCACAGTCTAAACGAGAAGTGCAGCAGTTCTTAGGACTCGCAAACTACTACAGAAGATTTGTAAAGGACTTTGCGTCCATTGCAAAACCGCTGCAGCGACTCACGGAGAATAACAGTAGTTTTGATTGGAGTGTAGAGTGTCAGATTGCGCGTTTGATGAGTTGCGTGCATGCTTGATCTCTCCCCCAGTTCTTTCGTAACCAGACTACAGTCGTCGATTTGTTCTGGACACCGATGCCAGTGAGGTTGGCATTGGAGCTGTGTTGTCACAGATAAGAGACAATGGATCTGAAGTGGTTGTTGCATATGCCAGTCGCTCTCTAAGTCGACCAGAACAGCGATACTGCGTAACCCGGAAGGAACTGTTGGCAGTTGGGGTGTTTGTGCAGCATTTCCGGCAGTATCTGTTGGGCAGAGAGTTCACCCTGAGGACGGATCATGGCTCGCTAGTGTGGGTCCGGAATTTCAAGGAGCCAGAAGGACAGCTTGTCCGCTGGTTGGAGAAATTGGAAGAGTACACGTTCACCATTGTTCACAGGAGGGGCACCCTGCATAGCAATGTTGACGCTATGTCTCGAATTCCTTGCAGACAGTGTGGAAGAGAGAGCCATACGGAGGATATCAATGTTGGGATCCTAGCTCATGTCCCACGCTTTAACATACCCACCTAACAACATGGCGCAACAGCAACTTGAGGATGACTGCATTAAACCCGTATATCTTGCTGTCAAGAGTGGGAATTTTCCCTCTCCGAATGCAGTAAGAACATGGGGTCGCGAAAGCCGTCTCCTGATTCAACAACGGAAATCGCTCTTAATTAGGGAAGGTGTGCCGTGAAGAAGAAAACTAGGTGCATGGTAGCGAGAATGAATTGCAGCTAGTACTACCTGCTAAATTTCATTCGGACGTCCTGCGATGCCTACAGGAAGGAGCACTTTCTGCTCATCTCGGTGAAAAGAAAATGCTGGGCAAGTTGAAGGAGCGGTTTTATTGGCCCGGCTGTGCTGATGCAGTGAAGGACTGGTGTGCAACATGCGTTACTTGTTGCACAAGTAAATCAGCTGCCCCAAAGAGAAGAGCAGGTTTGCAGACTATCAGCGCTGGATACCCCCTACAGGTCGTGAGTGTGGATATAATGGGTCCGCTGCCCGAAACAGATGAGGGAAGCAAGTATGTCCTGGTAGCAGTCGACTGTTTTACCAGAAGTATACAGCATCCCGAACCAAAAAAGCGACAACGGTGGCTAGGAAGTTGGTAGACGAAATGTTTTGCAGATTTTAGCCTCCTGAACAGCTGCATAGTGACCAGGGTAGGCAGTTTGAATCTGAACTTGTGAAGGAAGTGTGCAACCTGCTAGGAGTAAGGAAGACTCGCACGTCACCTACCATCCGCAAGGCAACGGGATGGTGGAAAGGTTCAATAGAACCCTGCTAGATATGCTGTCTGCCACAGTCGGAAGCCACCCTTCAAATTGGGAGCATAATATACGCAAGGTCTGTCTGGCCTATAAATCCAGCGTACACTCGTCGACTGGCTACAGCCCCTTCTTCCTCATGTTCGGGCAACAAGTGAAGCTGCCAGTCGATTTGATGTACGGCACTGGCGAGGTGGCGGAAGTTCCGATCCCCATGTACGTGCAAAGACTGAAGGTTGCGCTCAGAGAGGCATATGCACTTGTGAGAAACAAGTGCGCCACAGAACACAGACGGCAAAAGGGAATATACGACGAGAAAATTCATGGAAATCCCTTCAATAGTGGAGACCTTGTACGTATGGTTACATTCCCCAGCAGTCCCCAGGGGTCAGTCACGGAAACTTCACCGACCGTGGAAAGGGCCGTTCAAAGTAGAGGAACGAATAGGAGACAGCACCTATAAAATCAAATGATTACGAAGTAAAAAACACCAGGTAGAGCACTTTGACAGATTGAAACCATGCCCGCCCAATGTTAGGAATGAGGATAAAGAAGACACACGACGAGATATTGCTGTTCGACCAGCGGATGCACCTTTGGAGAAACGTAGGGAGGACATATAGCTGCTAGAGGAAAATGCACCCCCTCTAGAGGAAGTCCAACCAATGCAAGAACCAGAACCTGGTGTGGTAGCTCCGGAGTGTGCACCTATCCCTTTGGGGGTGCCAGCGCAACCGATGTTAGAACCTGGTGGGGTGGTTCCTGATCATAAGCCCACGCCAATACCGTTGGGAATGCCGGAAGCACCAAAACATCGGTATCCATCTCGGGCACGAAGACCGACTGACTTCTATGGAGAATACATCACTCACTGAGAATGAGGAGGAGCAGTATAACGCATGCGCAGTCCCTTACTCTCAAGTGATCGACTAGTATATATAGATAGCTCTATTATTGTATTGAGACTGTGTGTGTGTGCATATTTGACAGCTATTAGCGTTAGTTGCAACACCACTTGCACTTACTTGGTTAGCAAAAATATGCAATGTAAAAGAGGATCCTTATTTAAGGATAATGACATCATTAAATAAGGATTTTTCCCTGGAGATTAAACATTAACACGAAGGACTATATATAAATGACAAGGCAACATGCTATCAGTAACACTTTTGTATTTTATGCATTGTTTTGTATAGTATGTGGATTATTGTATTTGGAAATCCTAAAATAAGCTATAACAATGCAACATGCACCAGTACATAGCAGTTAACTTTAAGAAGGGATCGTGCTGTTGCATTTGCCCTCTATAAACAGCTCAGATAGCACAGCCGACTTTGACTGGTCCAATGTCATAACAAAAATCACTTTCTTCATATATGCCCCCATATCCTTGATGTGTATGCAAACGTAGCATCAGGAACGCCCATAAACAGTACATTTAGGAAATGAGGAAATGTAAACAATGATCACATTATAGCGTAGAGCATGTGTAACGGTTTATAGATGTGAATGGTTGTAATTTGTGTTTCATAGATAATATATGCTTTGTTTTCAACGAGATGCCTAGCTAAGAAATTATTATCACTATATGCGAATAAAACTTACCAGAAGACATGTATGTAATAACTTCCATCCCATATGGGACGCTGACTATATATAATTGGAACGGACCACAACAAACTATATGTAATTGTACTTATGGTATACGATTGTACTTCTTGAATATATAAATGAAAGCCCGGTGTATACTGCCACGTTTGCATGAAATTGGCGACGAGGCAGTATAGAACGAGCGGAGACATTTGGTACTGAAGCGGGTCAGGACGGGGGGGGGGGGGGGGGGGGCAGATGGGCCATCTTAATAGCACTTGGCTGGGCTGGGCAAAGCGTTATCGGGCGTGTTGGAATATAATGGGTGCCAGACGCGGGGGAATCTGTTAGGCCGGTACCGGTAGCGCTTGAGACTCGTCTATACAGCTTTCATTTCACCAAGCAATCTTTTTTTTGCCTCTCAGTGCTCCATGTCAAATTAAAACTCCGAGACAAATATTATAATAATATGACATCGAGGTAGCGAAAAAGGGATCTCCAGCACGTATTTTATAGAGACACCTTCCTCTACAACTTCTTTCTTTCGCACTGGAAATACATTTTAATCGGATGCGTCAACATTTTTAAAAATGCTCCTTCCTGGAAAATTTTTATATTATGGGTCACAGGTGTTGAACCACAACACACTCCACCCCCCCCCCCCCCCCCCCCCCCCCCCCCCCCTTTTTATGGTCACAATGATGCTCGTATTTTGCTACCGGTAATTTAGAGCTTTTACCTAAACATTGAATTCTGTATCGTATGAACGCAGCGGCAAAAAGTTCCTAACTTGTATTCTCCAGTGCTTTTCGTAACCGCTAATAACATTAGGTCTATAAATCGTGACAAAGATATGATACAAGTAAAAGGTCCCACTGTTATTGACCAACGGTCATATATAAAGTTGAATATCAGAACACATCGGCTTAAATACAAATACGTACACGTGACCTACAAGGCCGTGCACAATGGAAAGGTCATCTAGAACCTTCCAGCGCCAATAAGTCTGTCAGGCTAAGTGTCTGGTTACACCCTCTCCTGATGACCCTAGGCAATGCTGCATGGGCAATGATTTCCTCACATATTACAAGGGAACATCTTCTGGAAGGGCCACTGGATTACCATATCTTTGCGGTGAGGCTTTCTTAGAGAACGTTGTATAACCGGCACTGGTTGTGGATGAGGTGCAGGTTGTAACTACACCTGTGGCCTTTCCGCTTGATCAGGGATAGGTAGGTACCTGTGCCTGTTGAACTACCACAGCAGGTTCATTGGGACGGCTTGTTTATGTTCATCAGTTACTGTTTCAGGTGTAGGGTCCCATACCATGGATTCATCCATCTCTTCCTCCCAAAACATCCTCCTTTGTTCCATCCATATGTGTGTTCCTATTCTCCAAAGGTTTGTCAACAGGCACATCAGTAGGTATTTTCCCAGAAGGAGCACTTTTCAAACAATTAAAATGAACCACTCTTCTTGGCAAGGTCCATAACACATACAGAGTGGTAAAGGTAATTGCACCACCATTAGTGGATTGTATGAACTCCAGTGCCATGGCTTGTGAAATATGCATGATGACCCCCTAGGCAATGCTGGGCAATGAAGGTACATTAAATCACCAACTTTGTATGCTAGGCCTTTGACATGACTATCATACTCTTGTTTCTGGTGCTGTTGTTGTCTCTGTACATAGTCATGTACCTTTTTGTGTATGACTCACCTAAATGCTTCCTCAACTGCTGACACTACTGCCCTTGCAATGCAAAATCTACACCTGGGAGGGAATACAAAAGGTCTTGCATTATGTCAGAACATTAAATAGTAAGGAGTTTCCCCCTGATGTTTCATGGACACTTGTTCTATAGGCCATAAGTAGGGTCGGAAGTTGAAAGTCCCAGTCAGATTCATTATCAGAGATTGACATGCTAAGAATTTCGAGCAATGTTCTATTAAATCGTTCTGTACCAATCCATCTGATTCAGGATGGGACGGTGTAGATCTTGTATTCTTTATCCCAAGTAGCTCACAAACCTCTTTGATAAGACCCGAGTCAAAGTACTTACCCTGATCTGTGTGAATAATGTCTGGCAACTCGAAACGGCAAACAAACTCAGCAATCAATACTCTAGCAATGGAACTTGATTCCATATTTACTAGTGCAAAGCTTCTTTCCATCTAGTAAAGTAATCTACTGTTACCAAAATGTAATGGTTACATCGAGGTGTCGTGGGAAGAGGTCCAAGAATGTCCATTGAGATCCTCTGAAGCGGTCTGTGTACATCAATGCTAGGTTGCAAAGGTGCTCTGTTCATAGAAGGTGTTTTTTGGCATTGCAGATCAGGCAGTTAGAGCACCACTTGTGCACATCTGTTTCTGTCCAGGTCAGTAAAATCAGAACCGAATCTTGTCTTCCTCGCCCCCAGATGTCGTGTAGTACAAGAGTCATGGAGACTAGACAATACATTTGGTATTAGAAGGACAAGCTGCAAACACTTATACAGCTCCCCACCATGGAATGTCTTTCCATTTACAGAACAGAATACTATCCTTACACAGTTGATTCTCCTTTGGGTCCACAGGGACTGAATTTGCCGCAACAGGTTTGGTGGGTAGTTTTGTGGTACATCCTCTACTTCCAGCCATTGAAGCACTATTGCAATGTCTTCGTCTTCCTTGTGTAGTTTGTGAATTTCTTGGTTGGTCCAGGCTGGTATGACAACCCCCCCCCCCCCCCCCCCCCTCCCCCCCCCAAAAAAAAAGCCTTGTTTCTCTCACCAAATTCACTGTCATCCACTTCCAGGCCACATTGGCGGCATTTCAGGTGTGAAAGAGAATCAGCATTGGTGTGCTGTTTACCAGGCCGATGCACAACAATATAATCAAACTCCACTAAAGCATCAAGCCACCGGACCCTCAAGCTTCGTAAAACTATAGAGCGACTGCAAGGAACTGTGGTCAGTTCTTAAGATAAACCTCTTGTCATATAGATATGATCTAAAGTGATGTGATGCCCAAACAAGTGCAAGAATCTCTCTTTGTGTTGCACAGTACCTCTTTTCTGCTCTAGTCATTGTCCTACTGGCATAAGCAATTGGATGTTCAACGTCATCCACAATTTGGGACAGGACTGCTCCTAGGCCATCACCACTTGCATCTGCATCAGGATAAACTGTCTCCAGAAATCTGGCAAACCAACTACAGGTGCAGAGGTAAGAATCTTTTAAAGACTGAAAACGACATCAGTACACATTCCCAAGCCTTATGTTTGTGTGTTAGAGCATGTAGTGGCGATGAAAGATGTGCAAATTTTTAATAAAGCGTCGGTAAAATGATGCCAATCCTAGAAAAGACACTAGATCTTTCAGAGTGAATAGGCCAATCAATAATGCATTTGATTTTTTCTGGGTCTGCCTCTATTCCCCTGGCAGAAAAAATATGACCTAAGTAATGAACACTAGTTTAGAGCATATCACATTCAGATGATTTGATTTTCAATCCAGCACTTCTAAGGTGTGTAAGTACCTCTCGAAGTATTTCCAAATGCCTATCAACAGTACTGTTAAACACAATTATATCATCAAGATACACCAAACATACAGACCAGTGCAATCCTGCCAACACCAGCCGCTGGAACGTTGCATTGCAGAGAGCAAATGGTATGACATTGAACTGGTAAAGACCATGTAGGGTGTACGAAATATACGCTGTCTTCTTTTTATTTTTAGGGTCAAGTTCAACCTGCCAGTAACCACTGACTAAGTCAAGGTTAGAAAAATAACAGGCTCCACCCATCACCTCTAAGGTCTCATCAATCCTTGGCAAGGGCTGAGCATCTTTCCACGTGGCATCATTCAATTTTCTAAAGTCAGTGCAAAGTCTTCCCATCTTTTTTCTGTATAAGCACTATGGGGGATGCCACTGTGTTTACCCCTTTGCAGCATATCACTAAGTAACTCACGTACTTCTGTATGTTGGATGGTAAACACCTGGGTCGCTGGCATATTGGCTGCTCATCTCCAGTATTGATGGTGTGATGCATCAGGGATGTGCAACCAAGATCGTCATCTGCTACAGAGATCAATTCTTTAATAAGCTCCTTAGCTTTAGACAATTCACTAAGAGTAAATGATGTATCCACCTTTTCCAACATACGTTTGATCAAAACATGAACTGCCTCATCCTTCTGCCCCTATCATATTGCCGGTTGCACTGTGCCACAGACCTGAAACATAGGTTGTACATGCCCACCTTGACATCCCTGAGAACCACCACAGGGGCTTAAGAAGGATTGAGAACCAGTCAATGTGCTACCAGAACTGACATGAGATACAGAATGAGCCACTGCCAATCCTTACTCCTTTACAAAAGTGCATAATTATAATGACTCTTATATACCATCTTTTTGGTCTGATCCACAAACCATGAGCAACGGTATTTGCAAACGGCGCTTCCTATCTAACTACGAACCAGAATTTAAAGAAAAAAAAACACAGACTTCAGAGTTTATGTTCATCTTTTCGGCAAGAAGTGTGGTTGAGACTACATAAAGGTTTGTCACTTGTAGCCTCAGTACGTCTCAAAAAAAAAAAAGCCAAATCTTCTGCCCATTATTGCAAATGAGTTGTTTTCACGAGTACGGGTATGTTAAATTATTTTCTATAATGATAGAACCTGTTCTGACATGTTATGGTTACCCTGTGATAACTGGTGAACACCACTTCCTTTCAATGCAGTTCAGGTGTATTTCAAAGGTTTTATAGGGCCAATGATTTAGAGACTTTTAAAGGTGACTACTCAATCCCTATAGATGGATGGGAGGTCCAGCCCATAGTAACATTGATAGACGCTGCAAGCAAGCAGTCACCTTCAGACACTTTTGCTGCCAATAAATGTAATTGCAAGGTTATATCACAGAGTAACAGAAGTGTTCATTGATTGTCATGCATCCATGTACATGCAGCTGATACTCATTTTAAATTGCGCATATGCGCGGACAATATATAGGCATGTAGATAATGTGGTGTGTACTTTCCAATTGGTCAATCAAAATACCCAATGCATAAAATGAAACCGCGGGCATTTGTTTGGGATGTTTATCTCACGTGATGAAGTTTGGGAGTGCTGTGCACCATAGGATGCAGCTCTACTTGAATAATATATTGTGTCTGTCTTGTTAAACAATCAGACGGGCAGTTGATCAACAGGACAATTTTGCCTGTCCCTTTAAACAACCGGACAGCCGGTTATTCAACCGTCCGATTATTATCGCCTTAATGTTGTATATCCGGTCATCGGGATAACCGGACTGATTAACCGGCGTTAGGCCTGTCGAAAAAATTCCACCGGAATTTCGGCATTTTTAGGCAGTTTCTAATTTCACAAAATGCCAGCATTTTCCAATTATATACACATCGCATACTACCGACAACGGGTCAGTAAACCACAAAAACTAACGGTATGCAGAAATATACGGTTTTTCACTAATATGGCGATCAACGAGGTCCCATCGTCCTAATTGGCCAGAAAAAGATAATCGAAGACGGCCAGACCCAAGGTCACTGTAGCAGCAGGCATTGCTAACGTGGCTGCTTTGTTGTCGTCTTTTGCAATCCAGCAGCGTACGGGTGTTGCACTCGAACCGTCGTACTTAGTTGTTGCGTCTTCTCCACTTCCAATTTGTTAGCCTGGCCTTTCCTCTTCTTCCGCCGCTTCTTTGTGCGTTGGACCAAATTAAACTATCGTGACGGTTAAAAAGATAACTGGCATTTTTTGGTGGAATTTGGAAATTTTACAGAGCATTTTTTGCATATTACGGTCGGAATTTTTGAGAATTTTTGTGTGGCATTTTTTCGACAGACCTAACCGGCGTCCGGTTGATCAACGGATAAATTAATAACCATCCGTGCGGAACATATATATTACATGTAACCTCCCGTCGTAGAGTCACCTATCACCCAAGTACAGCTGTATGCCTCAGTCCACTACCACAACCCAGATAACCAAAAGCCAGCTAGGACAGCCCAAAGGGACGGTATGCTGGTGTGGCTACCTAGACTAGATTTTGGCGTCGCGGAGGAATGGGGAACAAATTCTAAGAATCGCGGGTGATTGGCGAAGCCCCAGAAGTTTTGCCGTTTGAGCGTTTTATCCATCAAATGCTAAAATTGATTACAACTGCCCTTTGCCTTGGCTAGGCTTGGCTTGTGATAAGTATAGTGAAAGCGCATGGGCCATTGCAATGAGGATATAACTCACCAAAATATTTTACGCTGAAATGAGGCTACTTTCTATGTGGTAGGTAAATGGTTGTATCATATTGGATACAATTCATTCTTGAGTATTAAAAAAATGACGTGAATGAATTCAGCATTACAACATTCCCATGGCACACAGCATATCAGCTACAGCAACTTACTACCCTCACACATTGTGACCTGAAACTTCAATTAATTTTCTAAACACTCGAAGAAAAACTGATTCAGCTGCCTGGCTTCTCTTCGAAAGGCTATCTATTTCTGCTTGGAATGACTTCAGTGGTGGAGTCATTCTCTGACGAAGTTCCTAATATTAATCAGTAACAGAATGAAACTAATACTTTCGTATTCCATATTATGGGGACCAACCACCTCGTAATCGTAGCATGTGATCATGTGAAAAATAAACGATTATTAAGTGGTAGTCTTAGATTTTTTTTGCATAACATTGCTTGCTCTCATTGCAGTGAAAATAACAGCGTACTTTGAGATCGATTTTTAAAAAAATGTCATTTATAATTCAATTTGAAATAGAATGTCAGATGGCTGATGTATGGGCGATTTCTGGATGCGGTACAGGAATGCATGGATGTGTGTGGCAATTGGGGCAGTGAAGCATACATGACATTCTCCTGTTTCGCCTCCTCTGCTAAAAGGGAAGATCGATCCTTGCAGATCTTTTACGTGTAGCAGATTTCACGCATTCTCCATTCTCATTCTTCTGAAATTTGGCAAGAAGACTGCCACAGCTGGATGCCGATCGAGAAATACAACGAACTACTTAAACTTGTCAACACTCATCATGCAGTATTTGGTACATAAAATTGGTGAGATATTAGAAGTGGAGCAAAGCTGGTGTAAAAAGAAAGGGAACAAGGTTTTGGGGAGAGGAAAATGTGACAAAGGCCTCGAGAACCCCCCCTCCCCCCCCAAAAAAGGTTATTGTCTCATCTATCCTAACCCTAACCCTTTACCCAAAATGTTGTTCCCTTCCACCTTTTTACACCACCTTAATTTTGCCTCCAACTTCTATACACCAACTTTCTCCTTTTCTTTACTTGTCTAAATTAATGCATTCATCTGAAATTTGGCAAGAACACTGCCCCACACAGTCCTTTATATTGTACTTTGTGAGATGAAATTTGTCCATGTTGCTGGACAACCATCTGTTCCAGAACCTGCACGTTTGAGACAGCAGATAAAGCAAACCTCCTCTCTGTGTCAGCTCAGTCATTTTGCCTCCTATGTTGCATTTATTAAACTCTTTTTTGTGCATCATCTTGGCCTGGTTGGGACAAAAGAGGGGTCTTAAATTCACCAGTACTTCTCCCTCAGCATTCATCCAGACCCCCGTCAACACCACAGTGTGTTTGGGATCTACTGCACAGTTCAAGTGTAGTATTACCGCTACTAATACTGAGGGAGATATCTTTTTCTATTTAGTGGACTTCATGGCAATTGCTGATATTTCAGGTTCTCGAGGCATCAGTATCTATTCTACAAACTATTCTAACAATTCTGGAAACTATTCCAGAAATGCTACAGCAACAATACTAATAAACGTTATGGGTGTAGTGGTTAACAATAATTCTCAGATAACATGTGTGATGGTACCAAGCAATGGAAGTATCTTAAGCAGCTCAGCGTATCTGAGCATACAAGGTCAGTCCATCAGGCATGACATGGCAGGTATGGTGCGGAACTGTTACCTCTGTTAACCACCCATCAGGCCCTCCATCTGCTCCCACTGATATCAACATTACTACATACAATGCTACTGTCACCAAACTGGCCTGGGGACTACCCCCTGGTACCCAGTCCCCATCCCTCCTCTCCTATGCTGTGGTGATCAGGAATGGAAGTGGAACACCAGTGTATAATGAGACAGTGAGGGAGCCACAGGTGACCATCTCCTCCCCAGACCCATGTGACCATTATGAGGCAACTGTTACCCCAATGTGTGGAAGTACAAGAGGTGTTCAGACCAGCCCAGTGAAGATGGGAGGTGAGTGATTTATATTTAACATCCATATGCACATCATAATTCATGAAGTGTGGTATTCGATGGTAGTGATTAATTAATGCAGATTGACCAAACTAATAATTTTAAATAAAATAGTTTTCCACTTATGTCATTCTTCAGATCCACCCTGCCCCATATCACATGACCAAGTCCACACCTCCCTTGTGTATCCTCTGTCTCCACGTGATGATGTGACTGTGAACATCAGTCTGCTGGTGAGTTGAATATGGGAATATTGATATAGGAATGATGCCAAGTGAATGCACTGGTCATGTTTGGGGGCGTGACTGTGGGAGGGGCAGGCCTTATTACCTGAAACCAATGCAAGTGTTAGCTTGTTGTCTGCAATTAGTCAAATTTATATTATACATTGCTCTGTACCCAGAAGTGATGGGAGAGTTAAAGGTTTTAGCATGTAGTTAAGTTACTACACTTAACTAACAGGTCCTGGCTCTTTTCAAGTTAACAGAAAACTATGCATTGTTAGCAAATGCATTTCTTGAGAACAAACATGATATGAGGGAACATTACTTTGTTATAAGTTGGCTACATTATATTTCTATATAGACCTCTCCAAAGGTGTGCTCCTACAAGATGGTGGCTATAGCTGGATATGAGGTGTTCTCATTTCCACCTGTGAAGCCACTCCCACCATCATATGGAGACACCTCCACCATCACTGTTACCATACCTCCCAACAAACACCTCAACCTCACCATCACTGCATACAATGGTTATGGAAACACAAGTACTACTGTTGTCATAAGTGAGCCTATTCTGAATACAAAGACCTGTTTGTATATTTGATCATGTACACACATCCTTTCTTGGTAGGTACATTTGATGTTGTTGGTGTCTCTATCAACACCTCATCTCCCACTGGACTGGTGTGTCTCTTCAACCCTGGGTCCCTGGCCAGAGGGTGTTTGGTGTATCTAACAGACACAGCCACAGGTGTAACATACTGCATGGTGGTTGTGAGATCAGTGGACACACCAGTGAACATGTCTTCATGTCCCTCCTCCCCCTCCTCCCCCAATGGTCCTCTGAGTACAGGGGTGCACTCTGTAGAGGTGTATGACATTGAGAGTGATGGAGGTGTGTCATCAGTACCAGCATTGGCTGGAGAGGTGGTGACTGTGTATGGACCATCTAGTACCTATGGACCATCTAGTACCTATGGACCATCTGATGGAGAACATGGATCTGCTACTACCAAGAATGGACTCTCATCAGACTACTGTAAGCCTGGGCTATAGATGGAAACACACTAGCTATGAATAGTTCATACTTCCAGTTAGGTGAATGAAAGCCTTCTTTGTGGTTTTGGCTATTACAACTTCTAATTACATTCACTTGCTTACCTCATGAAGTGATTCCTTTCCCTACAGCCATTGGCATAGGAGCAGGAGGAGGGGGAGGAGTTTTGGTGATTGCTTCTCTATTGGCACTGTGTATTATCAGAGTGAAGAAATGGAAAGTGAAAGCAACAATATCAGGTAGTGTGGTTATCTGACAGTGTACTTGTCTGTTTGCTCAGCTGCAAACTTGTAGCCAGCCAAGGTAACCCTTCTCTTTGATAGACCATGGCTTACTCACTAAGTTGAATTGTAATGACAAATACAGTTATCAAGTGGGGGGAGGGGGAAGGAAGGAGGGTGGAGGGGGACGGAGGAGGGGAGGGGAGAGGGAGGGGAGGGGAAGGGAGGAATGATGTAAGGCATGTTAGGCTGGAGTGAAGGTAGGATGTATAGAGATGGCTCTCCATAGGTACCCTCCCACCCTCCATAGGTACCCTCCCTCCCTCCATAGGTACCCTCCCACCCTCCATAGGTACCCTCCCTCCCTCTATAGGTACCCTCAATTATATTTCCTTAGTTCTTGGTTATGTCACTTATATGAATGTTCTCTATTCACCAGAGTACTCAACTGATTAGTGGTTATGGCTGTCCCATGTGTGTGGGCTATTGTAGGGTGTAATAATGTTACCATTTTCAAACTTCCACAGATCCAGTCATGCTATCAAATTCTGCATATGGCATTGTGGTGAAACGTTCCAATGATCCCATCACAGCTGATAATCCAGTTTATGGTGTTAGAATAGACACTTTATTGTAAACTGTTTCATTAGTACAGTCACATGTACATGGCTGATTCAATTATTAAAGAATTGAACTACATTAATATTTAGGTTTTCATTAATGTCCCTTTTCAATAATGTAAGGCTAACCAGGTTATGTGTGTGTGTGTGTGTGTGTGTGTGTGTGTGCACATGTGTGTGTGTGAAGTTGAACGTGGTTCATTTACTTCTGGACCCTTGGTCCAACAGCCATAGTATAAACATATTGCCTCAATGATTGCAGGCAAATAGTATAACCTTTTTGTTGCTTTATGGGTCATCCAAGGTGCTGGTGTCTAGGGCAGCCAACAAACCCTTCCTTTGGAGTGGAACAGAAAGCCATTTATGTCTTCCCTCACCAATTAGCCCAGTATCACATTTAGTTGCCATAGTGAGACTCTAGAGCTAAACGTATATTTGTAAAGACATTAACATGCTGCACATGGATGAAACATATACCTGGATGGATGGCATGGTTAGCTGATCAGGTTAGGTTGATCTGTTGGTCTTGTAGGAGGCCAAGTGGATAAATATATCTCTTGTCATGCCAACTTCCACAGAACTGTTGTGAGCCCCCCCCCCCCCCCCCCCCCCCCCCCCCCCCCGCACCATGTATGTGCCCCCACCACCTCACCCATATCTCTTGCCATGCCAGAACTATTGTGAGGCCCCCCCCCCCTCACCACCATCATGTATATCCCCCACCCCCCACCATGAATGTGCTCGCTCTCTCCTCCCCGGGATCCTTCCTTTCTCCTCCCCTCCTCCCCTGTCTTTTAACTATAAATACATACTCAACAACACAACACTCTAAATAATGCCTATCTATGACATGCCAGTATCATCACCAGCTGCAGTGTCACTGGACCACTATGAGAACTATGACAGCAGCCATCAGGGGTGCCGTGGCAACCAGGTAAATAATGAGCCCCGCCCACTTCAAAGAAGAATCCTGTAGAGGGAAACATGTGTACTTAGGTGTGGAGGGCGTGGCTATAGTGTGGGTGGGCGGGGCTATAATGTGGAGGGCGGGAGTATGGTGGGTAGTGAACGAACCTCACAGCAAATCACTCACCGGTGCAGGGGACAGCCATACGATCCAGCCACTCACAGCACTAGAACAAAAAGTTGAAGCATTTTTGACACTCCCGTGACATGTACATGTACGGATCCTCATACCTGCGGTAATCGGGAGGCGGTGGCCCAGTGGTGTAAATGTAGTTAAAATGGCGTTCTAATAACCCATTTGATCGCATCATTCCATCAAAATTAATATACACAGTGCAAGTCTCGTACCCAGACCCTGGTTCCCACTGCTGCGAGTGGATTACATCACCCCATGTAGCGGTGATGTAATCCACCCGCAGCTGTGGGAACCAGGGTCTGGGTATGAGACTAAGCCTGGTACTAGTACCTAGATGACAGAGCCCTGGCTAGTAGCCGCCAAGCTCTGTGCTGTGGGCCTTGCGTTTGATTGAGGAGATGGGGCCAGCCCTGGACCTACATCTGTACATGTAAACTTGGCCAAGTGTGAGTTATTCAGTAGAAAGGGCAACACCTTGTTCCCACCTGATGTCAGGTGCTCACTCCTGCCCAACTTGGATATCCTCAGTGCACCAATAGGAGATTACTTGCACTGTTCTAAGTTTATTGTGGTAAGTGTGCAGAGACCAGGAAGTTGCTGTCGGATGTGGCTGCAGTTGATCTCCATGTAGCAGTTACCCTGTTGCCCATGTGAGCCAGGCACCAGATGCTCTGAGGTCCCTTGACAAGGGACCTCAGAGCATCTGATGTCAGGCTCACCATGCCCCATTGGAAACTTCAATAGTAGCTGTGAAATCGTTGGACAGTCCAATAAAAAACACAGCTACTATTGAAGTTCCCAATGAGGCATGGTGCCAGGCACAGCTTGGACTGAAATGTTGTGGTCTAGGCCTTCGCTCTATGTTGCTACACCTTCATTGCATCCCTATCATCCCCAGGCTTTGGCAGTGCTGACAGTATCCATCTTCAGCAGGCAGTAGTGGCATTTAACTCCCAGGTCTCTCTCCCCAATGCCATCTCAGTGCATTCCACTCTCCCATACTACCCCTTGATCCTCTTGGTCATCATGCTGTGACCTGCAGGCATGGGGGAGATGTGGTCATACGCCACAATCGCTTGTGGGATGAGATCTTTGACCTCTGTCGTCATGCCCACCTGAGCGTTAGTATAGAGAGAGGCCATGGCCTCACTAGAGACCTTGATCACACCAGACCAGCTGACATTCTTATTGCCGGATGGGACAGAGGCAAACCTGCTGCACTGGACATCACCATCACATCACCCCTCTGCCCAGCCATCTTTGGTGAGTCATGTCACCAAGCTGGGGAGGCAGCCCTTGCAGCAGAGGCCTGTAAGCTACACTCCAATGGACCCAAATGCCAGGAGTTAGGTTGGTCCTGCATTCCATTGGCAGACGTATGGAAATTGGGGCAAAGAGGCCCATGTTACAATTTCAAGGTTGGCATCTCACCTGGCCATTCACCAGTCTTCCCCCAAGTCACCAGTGGTGGCTGAGATATATGGGCAATTGAATACTGCCCTGATCCGGTCCATTGCCAGAGCCATCCTGGCAAGGGAGCTCCTACCCTCCTAACTGATAATGTTTGTGTTTGGTGTACAGTCTTTTTATGGATACATTATATGTGTGTGTGCTAGCTGGAGGGTCCATGTGTGGACCAACTCCTCTCAGGTCAATTTCACAACAGTGCTGCCATGATATGGTCTTTTGCTATCAAGACATCAGGTGTCTTTGGCCCAGTTGCCTCCACAATACTACGTGATTTGGCTCACCAAATCAAAGATGTATCTAAACAACCACACTCAAGGACATACCTGTTCCAAAGAATTTCTGTTGTGGTGCAGAGAGGCAATGCATCATCTGTCATGGAGTGTGCTGGTTTAGATTTAGATGCAGTGTAATTATAATCATTCTGTACCTATATTAGATATTGGAATAAATAATAACTGATATTACATGCATAAGTGGAATTAATAATATTAAATCCTAGCTCCAAATGATTCCCCCACCAAGACCCAAGACAGTTTCTTTGCTCAGTGGTCCGAGCAGCTGCTCCTGTTGTCACACTCGCTTCCAAAATAATTGTGGGATTAAGCGGGGATGTGACTGACAGGTCAAAAGCTGCTGGTTTGCCCAGGACCCAATTTGGAACCAAAAGGTCAGCAGGACGAGTGTGGCTGTGATTGGGGGTGACATTGCTACCCATTTTCACCTGGACACCCAAATGAGCTCGCTGACAGGACTCATCACGTAGTTTGTTGTGGCGAGAGAACACATCACCTTTTGCTGGTAATGGCATGATGGCCCAGTGGGTCTAGGGCAATCTCAGGACACAGTGGGCAGCAAGAACCATACGAAAGGTCCAGGACAAGCTACCACTTAATGGCAACTTGGAATTGGGAAGGGTCAAGATGGAGACTTAGACCCTCTGAAGGAGTGACTGATAGCCGTGATGCTGCATGAGGGGAGGAGGCAAGCCTTGTCAGCAACAGAGGATATGTCCAGAAGAACTTTGAAGAGATGATCGTCCAGCTTGGAGGAAAGGCTCTTTTGGGTGATCAGAGTCAACAGAAGTACCTCTGAGTTAATTGCCTCTGATGGTGGTACAGAAGAATTAAACAACTGAATTGCTGGTGTTGAGACTGGGAACCAAAACCTGAAGAACAAAGCAAGGCAATGTATGCTGCAGGGGAGTGTTGTGTGAGGGAACGCAGACCCAGACCACCTCTACTCAGGCCCAGACCACCTCTACTCAGGCCCAGACCACCTCTACTCAGACCCAGACCACCTCTACTCAGGCCCAGACCACCTCTACTCAGGCCCAGACCACCTCTACTCAGGCCCAGACCACCTCTACTCAGTGCCATGTGTAGGGTGAGGGATGTGACCTGGTGACCATGTGTAGGGTGAGGGATGTGACCTGGTGACCATGTGTAGGGTGAGAGGTGTGACTGGTGACCATGTGTAGGGTGAGAGGTGTGACTGGTGACCATGTGTAGGGTGAGGGATGTGACCTGGTGACCATGTGTAGGGTGAGAGGTGTGACTGGTGACCATGTGTAGGGTGAGGGATGTGACCTGGTGACCATGTGTAGGGTGAGGGATGTGACCTGGTGACCATGTGTAGGGTGAGAGGTGTGACTGGTGACCATGTGTAGGGTGAGAGGTGTGACTGGTGACCATGTGTAGGGTGAGGGATGTGACCTGGTGACCATGTGTAGGGTGAGGGGTGTGACCTGTGACCATGTGTAGGAAGAATGTTGCCCAGGCAACTCCCAGTCTGGGGGTATATGGAAGGGAGTTATCATTTCATATACCAGGACCCTAGATCAAATTCACATATATCTCCAGACAAGTACATGAGAGCAGCAAACACAAGTGTAACGTTAGCAGCAACCTAATTCAGGTACAAATGATGTCATTAGAACTACATAACAAGTAAAAGTTAGTGGTTACTAAAATAGCATCACGAAGAGTGTGTTCATTACTCAGAATGAAACTGGAAAGGAACCTATGAAAAAGACGATGATACCACCACAATGAAACCACATACACATACACACATACACCGACACATACAAGCACACACACACACACACACACACATACACACATACACATGCACACACACACATGCACACACACACACACATATGCACACACACCACATGTTCAATCACAGAGAAAGGTAGTTGCTCTGTACCAGTACTTGGCTCAATACATACAGCATGTTGAGCCACTAGGAGAGAGAGAAAGAAAATCTAAATATATATCGTACAATGGAGGGAACACCAAACATGGTACAATGGAGGGAACACCAAACATGGTACAATGGAGGGAACACCAAACATGGTACAATGGAGGGAACACCAAACATGGTACAATGGAGGGAACACCAAACATGGTACAATGGAGGGAACACCAAACATGGTACAATGGAGGGAACACCAAACATGGTACAATGGAGGGAACACCAAACATGATGGTATGAAGGAATCAGCTTGTACATGTTAAATTGAATCAATGTGTTACCATTTATAGTCGCCATATCCTGTTCAAAATGTGACCTAGAGTGCACAGGTGGAGCAGTTTTAACACCAAGTTGCTTGCACAGATGTACACACACACAAAAGGAGTACTTACATATCTATTGAGATAGGTAATCCATGTGACTTCTTATCATCCACTGGGGTACCTGAATAGGAAGATTGATAACAGTGTGCACAATTTGTGTACACAGCAAGGAATCCATACACACAAACATACTCACAAACACACATAACAAACACACAACACACACCAGTGTAAAATTTCAACACATACCAGCCCACCAACACAACCACACTCCTAAGTCATGCACACCAGCACACGCTGACTTCCGTGCACACACACACACACACACACACACATACACACACACACACACCTGTAGACAAGTGCACATTACAAATCCCCCCCCCCCCCCCACACACACACACATAAGCACCCAACCCAAGCTGCGGTCAGCACATGGCTCCCACACATAGCATGGTGTTAGTGTGTAGTGATATGTGGATTGGAAGTGCACACTGGTGGGGGTATTACTGTGAAGCTGTTGTGTTGGAGGTATTACAGTGAAGCTTTTGTGTTGGGGGTGTTACTGTGAAGCTGTTGTGGTGGAGGTATTACTGTGAAGCTGTTGTGTTGGGGGTATTACTGTGAAGCTGTTGTGTTGGAGGTATTACTGTGAAGCTGTTGTGTTGGAGGTATTACTGTGAAGCTGTTGTGTTGGGGGTATTACTGTGAAGCTGTTGTGTTGGAGGTATTACTGTTAAGAATTGGTTAGCCTGATGAGTGTACTTGCTGTTATGTGTGCAGTGTGTGCTGGTAGTATGGATTGGGAGTGTGGCCTGATAAGGGGCAATTAAAAATCTGGTGCTAACTAGGCAGCTCTTGAGTGTGTGGGTGGGGGAAAGGGAGTGAGTTGGGTATGAGGTGTACATCATGTGCACTTATTGTTTACAAGTGTTTATGTGTAGGGAGGTGTGTTGGGAGGGTGCCGATGAGGGGGTCAAAATGTGGCAGGGTGTGAGTGTGGGGGGTCAGAATGCTTTCCCTCCCACGTTGTTAGAGTGTGTGGGTTAGGAGTGTATCATGTCATGGTACAAAAGTGAGATGAGTGATAATGTTAAATTTTGCTGGTATGTGTCGTGGGGATAGTGTGTGTTGATGGGGTTCAGAGTGTATGCTGGTGCTGGTACCCCTAACACACTACTCCCCACATGTACCCTGCTCCATAGGGTACCCCTAACACACTATTCCCCACAAGTACCCTGCTCCATAGGGTACCCCTAACACACTACTCCCCACATGTACCCTGCTCCATAGGTACCCCTAACACACTACTCCCCACATGTACCCTGCTCCATAGGGTACCCCTAACGCACTACTCCCCACATGTACCCTGCTCCATAGGTACCCCTAACACACTACTCCCCACATGTACCCTGCTCCATAGGGTACCCCTAACACACTACTCCCCACATGTACCCTGCTCCATAGGGTACCTCTAACACACTATTCCCCACAAGTACCCTGCTCCATAGGGTACCCCTAACACACTACTCCCCACATGTACCCTGCTCCATAGGTACCCCTAACACACTGCTCCCCACATGTACCCTGCTCCATAGGGTACCCCTAACACACTACTCCCCACATGTACCCTGCTCCATAGGGTACCCCTAACACACTACTCCACACATGTACCCTGCTCCATAGGGTACCCCTAAAACACTACTCCCCACATGTACCCTGCTCCATAGGGTACCGCTAACACACTACTCCCCACATGCACCCTGCTCCATAGGGTACCCCTAAAACACTACTCCCCACATGTACACTGCTCCATAGGGTACCCCTAAAACACTACTCCCCACATGTACCCTGCTCCATAGGGTACCCATAACACACTACTCCCCACATGTACCCTGCTCCATAGGGTACCCCTAACACACTACTCCCACATGTACCCTGCTCCATAGGGTACCCCTAACACACTACTCCCCACATGCATATGTGGGGAATAGTGTGTTAGACGATTATGATTATCCAAAAACACCATACCACCACATCACACCCACACCATACTCCCACACCACACTCCCTACAGCACCCACACTACTGTACCATACCCCACACCATAGCTCACGTCAGTTACCCTCACAACTCACCAGGCTGCAATTGATCACTTCTCAAATACATAGGAAATATGTCCAGAAAGATGTAGAAGTTACTCTTGTCTATTCTGATTGGTTCCACAGCAGGGAGGAGCCTGTCCATTCTATCACCTTCTCTGTGCATATTAGTACCAGCATCATCTCTGTCGTAGTCTGATATAAGGCCCTCGGCATACATGTACAAGTGAGCAACTATGTCGCTGGGATTGACCTTCTGCCTCAGCTCTGCATAGTTCATCCTCAATGCTAGCTTTACTATTGATGGCCCTGGAAGACACACGCTTGAACACACTATACATTACACATTACAGATGTATCAAGGGGTGTGGTCATGAAAGAAAAGGTGGGGCAGAGGATAATGACCTCATCATACCTAGTGATCCAGTAGGTTGGGGAGATGGAGGTGTTGGTACAAGATGTGTAAGCTGTAGTTGGGGTGACTGAGGTGGAGCTGGGAGCGTAAGGAGGGGGAGGAGGTGATCAAACTGGAACACATCACCAAATATATAGGTACAAACTGAGATGGAATTGGGAGGGGTTGGTGACACATATACACCCACACCACACCCACATCATACCCCCCACGCCATACCCCCACACCCTGCTTGATAGGGTACCCTAACACACTACTCCCCACATGTACCCTGCTACATAGGGTACCCCTAACACACTACTCCCCACATGTACCCTGCTCCATAGGGTACCCCTAACACACTATTCCCCACATGTACCCTGCTTCATAGGGTACCCCTAACACACTACTCCCCACATGTACCCTCCTCCATACGGTACCCCTAACACACTACTCCCCACATGCACCCTGCTCCATAGGGTACACCTAACACACTACTCCCCACATGTACACTTTCAATTAGTAGGTAACTCTTCCTCAATAAAAATCATGGTTATCTCATTTATCTAACTAGACCTTCCACCTTCATGTTAGTCAGATGAACATTTTAGGTGTCTTATGGTATAGACATTGCACCCTGGGACAACATTTAATTATGCAATGACCACACAATACAACACTTCAACGTTACCTGGCGAGACTCTCTCCTCTAATGAATGATAATCCACCATGGGGTACCTGTTTGAACAGTAAATGATCCTGATTCCAAATCACAAAGTTGGTACATTAATAATCTATTGAACCCATAGTTGTCATACACACTATATGCAATATCAAATTACATGTAGGTTGCATGCTTAGTGTACTGAATATTTACAATGTTTAAATCATGTATGTGATTAAGAGAAATTGTGATCATGGCACCCCCTCCTCCCCATACCTACTACTCAACATGGTCTGAGCTCCTGTACACATGCTCATGAACCACTTGATGAAATAAACAAAGTCATCTGTATAATTGGTAATGTATCATTTCTGTGATTTTAAGGTAAATGCATACTGAATTCCATCACATAAAATCCAGCACTGAACAACAAACATACCTTATTTTAGCAATGGCAAGTATTATTGTCACATGGATTCCAAAACGGCATTCAATCCGTGCATCACATAGCTCTGTATAAGTAGCTGCACTCCCAAATATCTCAATCAATCGCTTAAGTAGTAATGTCACAATATCATCAAGTTCTTGTGACGTAAGATTAACCGCACAGGCTACGGATCGCCATTGAATCATTTCCTTATTTAATGCTTCTGCTACTTTTAGAATATCAGCTCCATTAATCATATCTGTGAAATAAGTACAAGATTACTAAGTACATTGTATACATCCTTCAATATAATTATGTTGTGGAGTGTTGTGGAGTTACTCTTCCACCAATAAAAATCATGGTTATCTCATTTCTTGAATCAAACTACTCCCTACAAGTACCCTGCTCCATAGGGTACCCCTAACACACTACTCCCCACATGTACCCTGCTCCATAGGGTACCCCTAACACACTACTCCCCACATGTACCCTGCTCCATAGGGTACCCCTAACACACTACTCCCCCACATGTACCCTGCTCCATAGGATACCCCTAACACACTACTCCTCACATGTACCCTGCTCCATAGGGTACCTCTAACACACTACTCCCCACATGTACCCTGCTCCATAGGGTAACTCCAATACACCACTTCCCACATGTACCCTGCTCCGTAGGGTACCCCTAACATACCACTTCCCACATGTACACCGTGCTCCATAGGGTACCCCTAACACACTACTCCCCACATGTACCCTGCTCCATAGGGTACCCTTAACTCCCCACATTCTTTCTGTTCTCTAGGATGCTCCAAATAGGGTACACTTTCTATCAGTAGGTAACTATTCCTCAATAAAAATCATGGTTATCTCATTTATCAAACTACAACAAATGGACCTTCCACCTTCATGTTAGTCAGATGAACTTTTTAGGTGTCTTATGATCTAGACATTGTAGGCTTATTGCACATTGAGACAACATTTGATTACATGTATGTAATGAACACACAATATAACACTTCAATGTTACCTGGCGAGACTCTCTCCAAAAATGAATGATAATCCACCATGGGGTACCTGTTTGAACAGTAAATGATCCTGATTCCAAATCACAAAGTTGGTATATTAATTATCTATCTGTTCCATTGAACCCATAGTTGTCATACACACAATATGCCATATCATAAATCATGCATGTGATTAAGGGAAATTGTGATCATGGTACCCCTCCTCCCCATACCTACTACTCAACATGGTCTGAGCACCTGTACACATGCTCATGTACCACTTGATGAAATGAATAAAGTCATCTGTACAATTGGTAATGCATCATTTCTATGATTTTTATGTAAATGCATATTGAATTCCATCACATAAAATCCAGCACTGAACAACAAACATACCTTTCTTTAGCAATGGCAAGTATTATTGTCACATAGATTCCAAAACGGCATTCAATCCGTGCATCACATAGCTCTGTATAAGTAGCTGCAGACCCATCAATCAATCTCTTAAGTAGTAATGTCACAATATCATCAAGTTCTTGTGACGTAAGATTAACCGCACAGGCTACGGATCGCCATTGAATCATTTCCTTATTTAATGCTTCTGCTACTATTAGTATGTCAGCTTCATTAATCATATCTGTGAATGAAGGTCAAGATTACTAAGTATACATCCTTCAATATCATTATGTTGTGGAGTGTTGTGGAGTTACTCTTCCATAAATAAAAATCATGGTTATCTCATTTCTTGAATCAAACTACTCCCCACATGTACCCTGCTCCATAGGGTACCCCTAACACACTACTCCCCACATGTACACTGCTCCATAGGGTACCCCTAACACACTACTCCCCACATGTACCCTGCTCCATAGGGTACCCCTAACACACTACTCCCCACATGTACCCTGCTCCATAGGGTACCCCTAACACACTACTCCCCACATGTACCCTGCTCCATAGGGTACCCCTAACACACTACTCCCCACATGTAACCTGCTCCATAGGGTACCCCTAACACACTACTCCCCACATGTACCCTGCTCCATAGGGTACCCCTAACACACCACTCCCCACATGTACCCTGCTCCATAGGGTACCCCTAACACACTACTCCCCACATGTACCCTGCTCCATAGGGTACCCCTAACACACTACTCCCCACATGTACCCTGCTCCATAGGGTACCCCTAACACACTACTCCCCACATGTACCCTGCTCCATAGGGTACCCCTAACACACTACTCCCCACATGTACCCTGCTCCATAGGGTACCCCTAACACACTACTCCCCACATGTACCCTGCTCCATAGGGTACCCCTAACACAATACTCCCCACATGTACCCTGCTCCATAGGGTACCCCTAACACACTACTCTCCACATGTACCCTGCTCCATAGGGTACCCCTAACACACTACTCCCCACATGTACCCTGCTCCATAGGGTTCCCCTAACACACTACTCCCCACATGTACCCTGCTTCATAGGGTACCCCTAACACACTACTCCCCACATGTACCCTGCTCCATAGGGTACCCCTAACACACTACTCCCCACATGTACCCTGCTCCATAGGGTACCCCTAACACAATACTCCCCACATGTACCCTGCTCCATAGGGTACCCCTAACACACTACTCTCCACATGTACCCTGCTCCATAGGGTACCCCTAACACACTACTCCCCACATGTACCCTGCTCCATAGGGTTCCCCTAACACACTACTCCCCACATGTACCCTGCTTCATAGGGTACCCCTAACACACTACTCCCCACATGTACCTTGCTCCATAGGGTGCCCCTAACACACTACTCCCCACATGTACCCTGCTCCATAGGGTACCCCTAACACACTACTCCCCACATGTACCCTGCTCCATAGGGTACCCCTAACACACTACTCCCCACATGTACCCTGCTCCATAGGGTACCCCTAACACACTACTCCCCACATGTACCCTGCTCCATAGGGTTCCCCTAACACACTACTCCCCACATGTACCCTGCTCCATAGGGTACCCCTAACACACTACTCCCCACATGTACCTTGCTCCATAGGGTACCCCTAACACACTACTCCCCACATGTACCCTGCTCCATAGAGTACCCCTAACACACTACTCCCCACATGTACCCTGCTACATAGGGTACCCCTAACACACTACTCCCCACATGTACCCTGCTCCATAGAGTACCCCTAACACACTACTCCCCACATGTACCCTGCTACATAGGGTACCCCTAACACACTACTCCCCACATGTACCCTGCTCCATAGGTACCCCTAACACACTACTCCCCCTCCTCTTGTCTTGTCTATTCTGGTTGCCCGTTCCACAGCAGGGAGGAGCCTATCCATTCTATCACCTTCACTGCACATCTTATTACCAGCATCATCTTTGTTGTAGTCTGATATAAGGCCCTCGGCATACAAGTGAGCAGCTATGTCGCTGGGATTGACCTTCTGCCTCAGCTCTGCATAGTACCTCCTCGATGGCCCTGGAACCATACATTAGTGTGTGTTAGGAGTGTGGTGAGTTGTAATGCAAGTTTGTATCTTTAGGTCACAAGTATTGGCAGCCAGAGGTTATCATGTATTTGTGTACTGAGTTAAAAGACATTAATGTTTTCATATGTGTTACCAGTAAAAGTGGCTAAACAAACACAGTACATATCTGTACGTTCTTCAAATACCTTAGAAACCAACCCCTCACATGAAAATCAGTTTCTCTCATAGCTGTACATACCTATAGATATCAGGGGCGGATCCAAGGGGGGGGGGGGGGGGAGGGGGGGGTAGGTCTTTTGGCCCCACTGGGCCCAAGATTACAGATTGTTCTTATGTGCAGTGATCGAGCAGTTATGCTGTAGGAATTGTGTAGTGCCCAGACCCAAGCACTTCAAAGCAGCAGTGGATTACTGCCCAAGTCATATAGCTGCTGGAGTGGGTCTGGGCACAAGACTACTGCACCCAAAAATAAGTGGCAGTAGTTACTGTGGGGTGATATAGTCAAAGGTAGGGTTTATAAAAAGTGGCTGGGGCTTTGCCTTCCTATCACAGAAGGGGGACACGCCCCCTCCCAGTGCCCTCACACACTACATAGCTAACTCTGTATTGGAAGCAGACCCATCACCAGAGTTAGAAAAAGGAAATCTTGAGATATTCCTATTCACTTGAGACGAGTTTGTACTACCATGTAATATGCAGAGCAAATAATAAGTATTGATGGAATAAACTAGGTCTAAAAATTAAAATAGGATGTAGGAATTGATAAAGAGGGAATTTTGGAAACTATGCAATCAACAGACATACATTTGGCAAGTTCATTATTTGCTAGTAAGCCTGTAGTAGTTATAATAATTGCATAATTTTTCCTTGTTCCCTTACAATATTTACTTTTAATTCATTCAATTCCTACATCTGATTTAATTTTTAGACCTTGTTTAATTTCTGTCATTGTCCTCACATACACACACACTCCCATACATACAACACACACTCCCACACTGGTCCTCATAACCTTGCTCAATACACAACATGTACAGCTGTACATAAGATGTGGTACTCACTGTTCTTCTTCCACCTCTTGTAGAGAACTATGGCTCTGCAGAAAATAAATAAATCATAATCATAAACGTTTATGTTGTTTGAACGTAGTGAAGTAGACAGAAACTATGCTCTCCAATTGCTGATGGTTACATATGACGTAAGTGTGAGGCATGTGAGCCTGGCCACGTGGTTGGGGGTATGATAGATTTGGGAAGGCCAAGGGGAAGATTAGTCAGTCTAGGTCACAGTGCACGCGACACCTTGAAACATCAACATGTTTGTATTTTGTCATATTGGAAGCAGGTTGTCCCCTTGACAATCATGACGACACAGATGAAAGTGCAAGATGCCAGCACTGGAACTTATGTGCCAGTGTTTTCTGTTCAGAGCAGTATGTGTTGGTTTTTTCCCCAGAGCTAGTGTGGGCCCACCGCTCTAAATAAATTAGGCTAAAGCCCAAATGTAAATATAGGTACTGTAGCTGGCCCCTACTCTGTGTGTGTGTGTGCTTGTATGTGTTTTTGTGTGAGTTTGCATCGTGGTTGTATATGTGACTTGACTATGTTAGGTGTCGTGCACAGCCGACGCTACACCCCAATTTATTGTCATGTGGTTGGGAAGGGTATGAGGGATATGTGTGAGGCAATAGGAGAGAGATACCCATAGTTACTTACAGGGAAAAAGACAACCAATCAATTGAGCGAGTAGTACATGTATGTCCATCCCTTACCACTGTCGTGTAACTACTTATAGATTCACAGATGTGGTTGGATTCGTTCTTGCATACACTTATCACAATATCATACATGATCTGTCTCCTGAGCATGCGCATATAAATGTTCATACACTACAACCACCAAAAATGGTACAATGGAGGGAACACCAAACATGGTACAATGGAGGGAACACCAAACATGGTACAATGGAGGGAACACCAAACATGGTACAATGGAGGGAACACCAAACATGGTACAATGGAGGGAACACCAAACATGGTACAATGGAGGGAACACCAAACATGGTACAATGGAGGGAACACCAAACATGGTACAATGGAGGGAACACCAAACATGGTACAATGGAGGGAACACCAAACATGGTACAGTGTGGATAACTATGGAACTTACCCTATGATGACTGCCACCAACAGAATATTTACCACTGACACCACTGATGCCACCACCACCGCATTAGAAACAATGGATCCTATTTGTGCAACATGTTGTATGATATGAATATGATAGTATGCTAGTCCCCAGGACATATATAGTACTAATCATACGCCTCTTTGATGAGACAGAATAGGTTCAAATTACATTGTGCAATACACTCTACAGACTACAATGTCTGTGTGAGTTACTTGTATTTCAGCTTTCCCATGGGCATTACTGTAGCACCAACAATTGTGTACTTTTAGTCAGATTAACTGTACATGTACCTTGAACTGTTAGCTTTGCTGGTGGAGATATGTCCTCATATGAGGTAGCACCCAAATAAAAAACACTGCAAAATACGTTAATTCCATTGTTATCAACATCTCCTCGTACTGTGAGGTTCACAGTTATAGTGTTGGTCCCTGATGATATTTGTGGGGACCGACTGATTCCACGAGATGTCCAGTTGGAGCGATCAATTGTGGCATTCCCCAATGACACCTTATATATGATGTCATTCACATTGGTAGCACTGCATGAGAATGTTGCAGTCTCTCCCAACATGACTGTCTGGTTCTTAGGAGGTGTCACTATACAAGGGAATTGATCATGCCAGGTACTGTAAATATCAACCTTTACACACTTTAGTACAATGTGTGTAGGTGTGTGAGTTACTTGTATTCCAACTTACTGGAGTTGGTGGTCACATTGATTGATGCACTTCTGGTGCCCTCATCCCCAGACACTCCATTCCCAGCCACCACAGTCATGATGTAAGTATGGCCTGGGGACAGGGAGGTCACATTATATGTGAGCTCACTGGTGTTTGATGTTCCATTAGATGATCCATTGACCTCATGGTAGGATACAGTGTAGTACAGAGGTCCACCAATTCCTGGGTCCTCAGGTGGGGACCAGGTTAGGTCCACATAGGTGTAGCCAACATGAGCAGCTGTCAGATGTTGGGGAGCAAAGGGAGGGGCTGTGGGGGGTTGGCAGCAGATAAATGTAGTAAATAACTACATTAAAGTCTGTATATCAAATAGTGGTAAGTGTAAATGTGCCCCCCCCCCCCCCCCCCCTCCCCTTTAGAGATCATGTGACCACTTTTACATTCAACTATTCAATGCAGGGCTGCTATTAAATTAACCAACGTGTGCATGCATGTGCATGTGTGTGTTTGTGTGTGCATGTGGGTGTGTACATACATGTATGTGTGTATGTGTGTATGTGTGTATGTGTATGTGAGTGTGTGCATGTGTATGACATCCTCTGTACTTGGAAGTAAGCAAATCTAAGTGATTTCTTTATCTATTGCAATTCTATTAACTTGCTAACTCACCTGGATACACTAGTAGGTACAATGCACCAATACAAACCTTCAACTGTAAGCTGTGCTGGTGGTTGAGGTCCATCCTCAGAGCTGAGTGCCTGACCAATCAAAATCACAACTCGGCAAATGACTTTAATATTGTTGGTGTCATAGCTGCCCTTGACAATAAGGTTTGATTCTACATAGTTCTGTGTAGAAGTTGTTGGAGACTTGGATATTCCATGAGCTGCCCAGTTAGCGGGAGCAAAACGATCCACCACATAGCCAATATTCACCACACTGCGGGATGCTTTACAAGGAAATGTTGCTGTGCCACCAGATGTGATTTTTTGGTTCGCAGGAGGGTCCAGTATAAAGTTACTTTGTGCATCAGCTCCTACACAATGAAATACATGTACATATTACCATAATCCTTTCACTACATGGTACAAATATTAATATTTCAGTATATCTCTCAACAGTGGCACTGGTAAAGATGTCATCAATCCAATAACCAACTTAAGATATTCATTGAGAGTGGCTAGCAATGGTAATTTGCTGACTGTCATGATGTTAAACAACAATATTCAAATACACTAGAGGTCTACACCTGCATTCAGTCATAAGATCGACTAGTAAAAATTAACTTGCAGGCTGTTTTATTTCATAATGGTTGAACTACACTTATTTGCACTCAACACTGCCATTAAATTTAAAGCACTATAATAAATTGTATGCTTAGCGTTAATCTGAGTAAAGTTCAAGCATGAATTGATACACTTCAAATGTCAATGGTATGAACAATATTTTCCAACCACCTCTACAGTGTAAGTTGTGATAGTAGTTTAACATCCAGTTGTATTACAAAAAACAGCATGTCAACTTACCAATGTTTTTCTGCAGGCACAGAATAAGGATCACAAAAAGCATACGTGTGCAATGACCTACGGAAAAAGACCATTTTTATAAATATTTTGTAAAGTGGGTGTGACTTATTATTTAGTGCCACAAATCAACGTCCCAAGCACAATGTCATGCAGATGAGGTGGACGCCATGCAGTAACTAGGGTCCAGTTTCTTGTCTCTAAGCTGTGAATGTGGGTGGGCACCTGGGTGAGATCTATGTCCAATGCAAAAGAATGGAACACTGCGCTAAGGTATACGACCACACATTGTAATGGACGTGCTGGCCAGTGGTGTAGCCCGACCTTCGCATTTTGGCGGAAGGTCAGTATACCAAGATTTGTACAGTAACTGTAAGTGCTCACAAATAAGACCACTCGCAAATAAGGCTTGTGTAATCTCTTTATGGATAAGACCATTTCACAAATCAAACCAATGTCTAACATGATTGCATCGGGTGACTTTAAGGGGGGCGAATTTAGTGACATATTGCAATTCTCAGAAAGATAAACTCGTCGCAATTACTTTCATCTTTATCTAGATACCGTGGTACAAAAAAACCCCTCTAGATTCAACTCCATAGATTCAACCGTACACTCGTGAGCTAATTGCGCTTTGTTACAAAATAGGGCCCCCTTGTTCAGTACAGATCAAGAACAATCGCCAGTTACCTAATCCTGCATGCACCAACATGTATAAAGCGCCATGCATCCCTTCCTATAGTTCGTTTCGGTGCAGACATGCACGTGAAGTTTTGTGACCGTGCATGGTATGTTGCCTCTCAGCGTGACTAGCTCCCACGTGGATCTGAAGTGAAACAAAAAAGATACAAAAATGCGATAAAATATAAGGGGCGTAGGGTGGTACCCCCTATGCCTTCTTTTAAAAATCCCTCGTATCTTTTTCTCTTAAGTCAGGTTTTTATTTTAAAAGCAGATTTGTAATCCTCTCGTCAAACTCTATGATGATTTGGAAGCTGCAGAAATGGAGATGCAGTCACTACGGGATAAGCTTGTGGAGGGAGGATATGCTGCAGATCACATCTTCAACATGGCTGAGACTGGGCTCTTCTATCATTGCATGCCTAGGCGCAGCTACTTGCTTGATGTTTGTGATTCAAGGCAGGCAGGGAGAGGCAAGAAAAGCCTGAAGGCAAAGGACAGGTTGTGCTTAAATGCCACTGGTTCCTTCAAAATACCACCCTTGATGATAAGAACTGCTAAAACTCAGAGATTCACCTCCTCCAATACCTTATACTCATCAGTGCAATGCCTGGCTGGACAGGGAGAAGTACGAACATTGGTGGTATAACATTCTACTTCCACATATTCGTCAGTGGACTAGTGACACTGCAGCTTTGGTGATGGACAATTTCTCAGGGCATGACATGGAATGCCAAGACCCAAAAGGCCAGGTCTCTGTGTTTCTACTGCCTGCAAACAGTACAGCCATCTTCCAGCCACTGGACCAAGGTCTAATTTCAATCTTAAAAACACAGTACAAGTATCAGCTGTTGAATAAAGTAATTGAAGCTGCAGATCACTATGATGAGCTACAGGTTTTGGCCAAACACGTGAGTGCAGGTTGAAAGGGTCTCAAATGGCTGTCCTGTTCAGGTGCTAGAGGCAGCTGAAATCTTCAAAGGTTGCTGGGTATGGTTAGACCCTTTAGTAGTTGCTTCATGTTGGGCAAGAGTAAAGTGTCTTCCTTTCACTGAAACTGTATATATATCCGCTGAAAACAGGAGTTACAAGAATAAAATTGAAACAGAAATGCTAGAGAACATATGCCAAGCTAGTACGCTAGATGGAATTGGGCTGAATGAAATCTTCAATGCTAATCCGACAGAACAGAGCTCAGCTGAGGATAGGACAGCTATCTTGCAACGATGGGTTAACATTAAACAGGATCCAGAAATTGTGGATGCAGAGACATTAGAGTCAATATCTCTGCTAATTCAGCGGCGGCAGAAGAGGAGAAGGTACGCAAGCCTATGAAAGGTGTTTATGATGCCCCTATTGAAGAAAGCCCTCATTTAGTCAAAAGTGCGCTAAATAGAACATTTCCCTTCCTCCTGTTGTTACCATGGCATCTCCAACCTTTACACTCACTTCAGACCAAGTCACTCACTATTTTTCTGATGCATATTTGGAGCTTGTACATTGGAGGAGAAATGTTTTTTTCCATTCCCTCAGGAAAGTGTGGCAAAGAGCTCATCAGTGAGATAGCTTGGTTACTACAAGCGTATGCTGAAGCAACGGCTCTTGAATCAATTGCTTTAAAAGCAGTCACAGTG
Source organism: Eunapius fragilis (assembly GCA_963681505.1). NCBI lineage: Eukaryota > Metazoa > Porifera > Demospongiae > Spongillida > Spongillidae > Eunapius > Eunapius fragilis. Next base: position 278,727 of record OY811976.1, on the reverse strand, counting down.
TTGTGCATACTTCTTCTCCAAAAGCCTTATAGTGCCTCCAAGTCTAGAGATCACGTTGCCTGCCTTGAAAGAAGGTTGGTGTTGTGGCATGCAGGTGACATTCCAAATTTATTCATGGAGGGCAGAACAATTCAACAGCGTCTCTGTGGTCATTTACCAAGACCTTGTGATGACTTGCGCCTTGCACGTATCTTTGCAAATCTCATGTTTCAAGGCAAAACTAAAGCATCAATCCATCTTCTGACGACGCAAAGTAAAGGGGGTTGTGCTCCACCTGAATGATCTACTTCCCTCTTCTGATAATGCCACACAAACAGTCAGAGATGTTTTAATAGCTAAACATCCACCTGGATCACCAGCAGACCCTTCCATTCTTCTCCACACAGATGAAGGCCCAACCGCTGTCCTGTTTGATAGAATCGATGCAGTTGCCATATGTGGCGTAGCCCTTTGAACAGAGGGTGCTGCTGGACCTTCTAGCATTGATGCCAGTGGTTGGAAACGAATGTGCATCTCGTTCCAATCATCCTCCAATGAGCTCTGTCATTCACTTGCTCTCCTGGCAAGGCGTCTTTGTACAACCTTTGTTGATACAAAAGGACTTGCACCCTTGCTTGCCTGCCATCTTATTGCTTTAGATAAGAATCCAGGAGTGAGACCAATAGGAATTGGTGAAGCTGCCAGACAGATTATTGCCAAGGCCATCCTACATGTCACCAGATAAGACATTCAGCAAGCAGCAGGCTCACTCCAGCTTTGTGCTGGTCAGATGGCTGGGGCGGAAGCTGCTATACATGGTATGAACCTTGCTTTTCATGATCAAGGTTCAGATGCTGTTCTCCTGGTTGATGCCATCAATGCGTTTAATCTACTCAATCGACAGGCAGCTCTTCATAACATCAGATGTTTATGCCCGTCCATAGCAACAGTCATCATCAACACCTATCGTGAGCCCACAGATATCTTTTTCAATGGCAATTCCATTCTTTCTCAGGAGGGAACAGCTCAGGGTGATCCCTCATCCCTCTTATGGGTATTTTGTGAATGCTGTGAAGACCTGGCTCATTACAAAAGAAGAAACTCACACAAGAGCATTAGATATATTCAAGGACACACAAATGCGCATCACAAAGGAAGGCAAGCCCCATCTCAGAGCAGCTCTGGGTACCTGTTTGTACATAACTGAATTTGTGAAGGCAAAAGTCAAAATTGGTCACTGGAACTGAACAGCTGGCTTTTATAGCGAACACACAACCACATGCTGCCTTCTCGGCTCTTACCCATGGATTAGCAAGCAGATGAGTTTATGTGGCAAGAACTATCCCCAACATTGGCAATCTTTTACAAGCGCTTGAAGAGTTACTCAGGACCAAATATATTTATGCTGTTATTTATTCTATTAGCTCTTCCTGCTCGCTTAGGAGGCCTGGGTCTACTAAACCTTCTCATCTCTCCACCACTGAGTATTCTGCTTCCATGAAGGTCACACAGCCTCCAGTAGACCATATCATAAAGCAGGATGAACAATATGGATATGAGATCCTTCAAGTTGCCAAAGCCGAAGTCCATAAATCCAAATGAGAACAGCATTCAAATGCAGCTTCGACCCTAAAGGATATTCTTCCACCTTCTCTTGCACATGCCATGGACCTCTCCCAAGAAAAAGGTGCCTCCACCTGGCTTTCAGTTCTACCACTTGAAGCATATGGCTTTGCGCTCCATAAGGGAGCCTTTCGTGATGCTTTGGCTTTACGTTATGGCTAGAGTCCTGCGAATGCTCCACTAAATTGTGCTTGTGGCACCCACTTTTCTGTAGAACATGTGCTGTCATGCCCTAAGGGCGGGTATCCATCAATCAGACACAATGAAATCAGAGATTTATCAGCTGCTCTCTTGTCGGAAGTGTGCCACAATGTGTCGACAGAGCCTCATCTACAACCCATGACAGGTGAGGTCATGAGTGGACTCTCAGCAAATATCCAGGATGGTGCACGAGATTGGATATTGCAGCAGATGGATTTTGGCGGAGTCGGTTCGAACGGGCATTTTTTGATGTAAAGGTTTTTAATCCTTATGCCCCCCTTGAATCAAAAGACTCCTTTATCTGCATGCTACCGTAGCCATGAAAACGAGAAAGAGAAAGAGGATGATATGACCAACGTATCAGTGAAGTTGAACATGCCTCTTTCTCACTCCACTTATTCTCTCTTGCACTGGTTGCCTTGGGCCTCAAGCCACAACAAGCTATAAGCGTCTGGCCTCGCTGCTAAATGGAATCAGGCCTATAGCCTAACCATCATGTGGTTGAGATGTCGCCTTGCCTACTCATTACTGCAAAGTTCAGTTATGTGCATTCGAGGGGCACGCTCTCACCTTGGCCATTATATGTCTGCTACACAACCTCCTCTTGACCTGGTGTCAAGGGAAGCCATTCTAATTGCACAATAGATTGTCATTTTTTGTTTTTTATTTATTTATGTGAATTGTTTGTTTAGTGCAACCCCCTCCCCCCCCCCCCCCCCCCCCCCCCAAAAAAAAAGACATTAGAGTGTTTGAAGAAATCTGTGCTGATATCACAGTATATTCCACCAATGAGAACGACCAGCAAAGCAGTAGTGATATCTTGGAGGACGAAAATGTACAGGTTAAAAGAGAACCAGCTTTCGATAGTCAAATAGTAGATCCAGCAATGAATATTCATTCAAAAGCTGGAAAGTTAGACGACCCTGTTCTTCAAGCTGCACATGCAATGATTCTACAGTGCGTGTACATTATTAAAAATATAACTGCTTACACATGTATTATAAACTGTTTACGTCTATGAATACATGTGTAAATGTAATCCAATCGCCACACTGCGGTTATCCGCATTCAAGACCAAGACCATAATTATCTGATTGCACTTGGTGGTCTTATTTGCGTACATGTACTCAACTGATAGCTTATGTGGCTACATGTACATGTATATATGGATAATAGCCCGCACATGTGTTAAGAGCCCACACTCGCTTACAGATGGGTTACAAATCCAAGTATAGGCTTAATACCCGACCTTCCGCCAAAACCCGAAGGTCGGAAATATAATCAGCAGAGGGAGTGGCCTGCAACCGCACTTTCAACACAATACAACACTTTCAAGAAGTCATACAAAAGGATAAAAGCCATCCTACTGGGTTGTCTTAGGAAGATAAAAGCAGTTAACACAACTACGTTTAAATAATAACACATCGGGTGCCGAACACTACCTACACTATCACACATGCCGATCACTACTAGTTGGGCGTAGCCGGACCATCGCGTTTTGGCGGAACGTCAGGTATTAAGCGTATACCTGGATTTGTACCCATCTGTAAGCTATTGTCACATCTATAATCCATATACAGGGGCGGATTTAGGGGGGGGGGGGGGGGGGGGGGAGTCCAGGGGGTCCGGACCCCCCCTTTCCTATATGAAGAATGACGTAATGCATCTGTAATCTATGCAGCGTTCTGCATGTTACTATCCTTGGATTTGCAAGCTTGCAAATCGTTCTAGCCAAGCGGGGACTATATCGATCTAATTAAATCCTCATACATAACGGCATGTGTGCATGTATTAATAGTATTTAATCGCGCGATCGGTGCGTGTGAGCAGCAATTGAGGTAAGCGATCAAAAGACGTGTATGGGATGGATCTCAGATTCTTTTCCTAACAGGTAGCTATAGAGCTAAACAAACTAATACTAGAGTAAAACATACATGAGTCGTTAACGTCTATAGACCGACATGTATAGCTGGTGCATGGTCACGTGCACGCTTCGGTCATCACAAATTCACAAAAGCTTTCCGTCACGAATTTAAAAGCAAAAGCAAAAAAGCGGCTGGGCTTCGCCCCAGACCCCACTTATGGGGCTATCAGCGCTCCCCCAGACCCCCTTGCTGTCACGGGACCTCCCCCAGTTGTGAATATATTTATCAGACCCCCCCTTTCCCAAAATCCTGGATCCGCCCCTGAATTATAGAGAGGTTGCAGTGCCATCCCGGGATGAGCCGCGGCCATGTTGTTTGGTGTCTCCAGTTCTGTTACAGAATGTTTCCACAGATTATTTACAACCTGTAACAGAACTGGGGACACCAAAAAACATGGCCGCCGCTCTTCCCTGAATGACACTGCAACCTCTCTATAGCCACATACGCTATCAGATGGGTACAAATCCAGGTATAGGCTTGATACCCGACGTTCCGCCAAAACGCGAAGGTCAGGCTACGCCCAACTAATCACTACCTAGGCTACCCTAAGTCTCGCTCAACATCAATGTTCTGAGGGGGCGTCTCCAAACTATAAAAGATAACGTCATTGTGACGTTTTATTATTACTTGAAAAGATACGCTTAATGTCTATTGTCGACGTCCTTAATGTCCACCTGGGGTACAATTGTACACTAGGGTGTACTAAACTACTAATAGCAAGAGAATACATGAATAGGAATACAATATTTAGGAGGAGAAATAACATGCATGAATTATTAATAACTCATGCTACAGTTCAATAAACTTTAAGATGGGAGCCACCTGGAAAGGATTGCTGTCGCATTTGCCCTCACCAGATGCAAGTTGAGCCTGCTATACAGGTCAGACAGCACAACCGACTTTGGTTTGCCCGATATGATGGCAAGACGGGAGGCAAGCATCTTAAACGAGTCCATGGCTTCCTTTCCCCAAGCACCATAGGACTCCGTGACCAGAGGTACACAATACCAGCCCAAAGCATTGCATTTGGGGTCATTCTCATTATGCTTTCGCTCTTCAGTGGACAAGGCGGCTGCCCCAGCTGACAATCCCGCTACTGAAACAATTTTAGGGTTTAGCGGTGATGTCACTGTTACTTGATAGCGCCATGTTTTTTGTTCACAAGCAAGATAGTTTGAGACAAATGCAGCCAAATATGGTTAACGTGCAATTAATTAACGTGCCAAACCGGTTTTATGAACCCGTTATGGTGGGGCTAAGCCCAACTAAGTACGTCGAGAATACAACATTTCTGTATCAGGCTTTAAAGATTTGGCTGTGTACTAGTCGTATATTAGGTTGTTCGATGTGCTAATAGTTCCTTTTTGCTGTTGGGTGGGGCGGTTGCGAGGGTAAAGTCATATCCACGCTACATGTAGCTGAATAGTGCATCCAACTGCCATTATCTTATGTAGTGTAAAATAGTACGGTTGATCCTTACCGGTTCTTCGGTGTACAAAGCACTGCCCTATTCCGATCGCTACTATCCACACTTGGCTATCATCATAGATTTTTTAGACAGGGATTGGAAACGGGTCACGTGAGCCATACATTTTACCGTAGAAGGCTATGCGCCGTCAATATTATAATGGTAGCACCTTTTAAGTTTGGCGGGAAAATGTCTTATAGCTGGTTTTGGTGAAATCCGTATCATGTAGAGTCTCGAATGTATTCCACCCAATTCATGAAAGGTAAGGTTTGTCTAGAAACGTGTTTGAAGTTCTAGCGAACGAATCTTCGGGAGCTTTTAATAAAAACTGAGAAATGAAGCTATGTGAACCCTTTCTGGGCGTGCAAAAACTGTTCTATACGTTTTTTGACCTTGATTTTGTGTAAATAAGCTCTTCGTAGCAATCTGAATAGAACTGGATAGGTTTTGCCCTTTTCTCTAGCTTTGAAAACATAAAGTGGCACGAAACAGCGTTTTAGACATACAGGCAGTTCTGGGCGTATAGCTACTTTTGTAAATAGTGTAAACGTGGTTTGAAGGTTTCATCCTCTAGTGCACTCATTTTGCGATAGAACTGGGCTATGGACTAAGCCAGAGAGTGTTGGTATGAAGTTATAAAAAGTTCGCTTTACATCGACTATCGCGTCAATCATTAGGGACACGGCACGAATAGACTAGGCCGTACTGGCAGTTCTTGGCGTATAGCTACTTTTGTATATAGTATTAGCAGGGTTTGAAGGTTTTTTCCTCTAGTGCACTCATTTGGCGATAGAACTGAGCTATGGGCTATGCCAGGGCGTGTTGGTATGAGGTTATAAAGAGTTGGGGTCAGTCATTAGGGATACGGCGCGAATATAGAATACTGTCAGTTCTGAGCGTATAGCTTCTTTTAAAAATAGTATTAACGGGGGTTGAAGGTTTCAACCTCTAGTGCACTCATTTTGCGATAGAACTGGGCTATGCACTAAGCCAGGGAGTGTTGGTATGAGGTTTTTAAAAGTTGGCTTTACATTGCGTCAATCATTTGGGACACGGCACGAATAGAGTAATTATAGACTGCTGTCCTTTCTGGGCCTGTGGCTACTTTTGTAAATAGTATTAACGGGGTTTGAAGGTTGGTTTCTTGCTACTCATTTTGCCATTCCAGACTTAATAACTACTACAATAACCTATCTTCCGCTATAACACAGATGGAGCTGTTAATTGGCGTGCACGTGATCCGTTTCCAATCCCTGTCTAAATAATCTATGCTATCATACATCACAACGTACACAGCCAGAAATATTTTCCTGTACCAGCCTGGTACCAATATTTAGTCAGGTTGGTACCATATATGGGCTATGCCTGGTACAAACGCCTGGATCAGAGCATAGATTATTTAGACAGGGATTGGAAACGGATCACGTGCACGCCAATTAACAGCTCCATCTGTGTTATAGCGGAAGATAGGTTATTGTAGTAGTTATTAAGTCTGGAATGGCAAAATGAGTAGCAAGAAACCAACCTTCAAACCCCGTTAATACTATTTACAAAAGTAGCCACAGGCCCAGAAAGGACAGCAGTCTATAATTACTCTATTCGTGCCGTGTCCCAAATGATTGACGCAATGTAAAGCCAACTTTTAAAAACCTCATACCAACACTCCCTGGCTTAGTGCATAGCCCAGTTCTATCGCAAAATGAGTGCACTAGAGGTTGAAACCTTCAACCCCCGTTAATACTATTTTTAAAAGAAGCTATACGCTCAGAACTGACAGTATTCTATATTCGCGCCGTATCCCTAATGACTGACCCCAACTCTTTATAACCTCATACCAACACGCCCTGGCATAGCCCATAGCTCAGTTCTATCGCCAAATGAGTGCACTAGAGGAAAAAACCTTCAAACCCTGCTATTACTATATACAAAAGTAGCTATACGCCAAGAACTGCCAGTACGGCCTAGTCTATTCGTGCCGTGTCCCTAATGATTGACGCGATAGTCGATGTAAAGCGAACTTTTTATAACTTCATACCAACACTCTCTGGCTTAGTCCATAGCCCAGTTCTATCGCAAAATGAGTGCACTAGAGGATGAAACCTTCAAACCACGTTTACACTATTTACAAAAGTAGCTATACGCCCAGAACTGCCTGTATGTCTAAAACGCTGTTTCGTGCCACTTTATGTTTTCAAAGCTAGAGAAAAGGGCAAAACCTATCCAGTTCTATTCAGATTGCTACGAAGAGCTTATTTACACAAAATCAAGGTCAAAAAACGTATAGAACAGTTTTTGCACGCCCAGAAAGGGTTCACATAGCTTCATTTCTCAGTTTTTATTAAAAGCTCCCGAAGATTCGTTCGCTAGAACTTCAAACACGTTTCTAGACAAACCTTACCTTTCATGAATTGGGTGGAATACATTCGAGACTCTACATGATACGGATTTCACCAAAACCAGCTATAAGACATTTTCCCGCCAAACTTAAAAGGTGCTACCATTATAATATTGACGGCGCATAGCCTTCTACGGTAAAATGTATGGCTCACGTGACCCGTTTCCAATCCCTGTCTAAAAAATCTATGATCAGAGCAACCGCTTCCTGTCTCGGACTGTTCTTACCAGAGGTAATCAGCCCTGGTATCAGTCGCGTACAGCCATGGTACCAGGCAATAATCGGGCTGTTATCATGGGCGTCCCCAGCTTTTCTGGAAGGGGGGGGGGGGGGGGGGCCAGGATAGGGCAAGGGGGCGCCATTTGACAGCCGCGTATACGTTGTCCACTTTCGACCGATTCAACCAGTGGGGGGGGGGGGGGGGGGGGGGGGGGGGGGGGGGTGCTCTCCGCTTTCGGCCAATTCAACCAGTGGGGGGGGGGGGGGGGGTGCTGTCGCTTTCGGCCAATTCAATCAATCAGGTGTCCGCGCTTTCGGCAGATTCAACCAGTGGGCGGTGGAGTACGCATGTATGTAAACAAGGGGGGGGGGGGGGGGGGGGGGGAGCGCCATTCAGTCCCGAAGGAGGGGTCCATGGCCCCCCCTGGGGACGCCCATGGTTATCTCATTAAAAAATCCGCACGCACCCACGCAGCGCCGGTAATAGACCTTTTGCAGTTACATCATTTAAAATTACGCGCACATAGCAACTGTATCTAAGCGGCCATTTTGAGTGTCTATTTCATATGGCTACGACTGTTACTTTTTCTAGCTATTATTATGGCCTCGAAGAGACTGCAAAATCGCGTTACAGGGAAAAGTTAGCTATGCTTGGAGGGATTGCAGACCCATATATCTCGATGGATCTCGAACAGGAAAGTTTAGAATGGCAGAAGTGGCCAGAGGTAACGTTTCCAGACATTTATAGCTACTTGATAAATACTCCTAGCCCTTATACCATGCAAGAATTGAAAGCTTACAAAAGTTTAGAAGGGTATAGGCAATTTGTAGATGGTTGGGTTTCGAATGTCATCGTTTCTACTACTCCGTTTTGTACTGACAAATTCATCGTAACAGCAAAAATAAAACACTCTCAGAGGTTGTCCAATGCTCCTGCTAAAGCGTGGGTTGCTACTGAAAAAACTGGTGCAGTTATATGCGCACATTGTGATTGCATGGCTGGGCTAGGTGAGGCTTGTTCTCACGTAGCTGCAATACTTTTCACACTGGATGCCAATGTTCAAGCAATAAAGTCTTTGTCATGCACATCGGTACCTTGTTCTTGGCTACCCCCAACCTTCAAAAGTGTCCCGTTTGCTCCAATTTCAAAAATAGACTTTATTGATAAAGGATTGATGCATATGACTTGTCATACCACTCCACCTGAAACTAATGATCCTGTAAGAAAATCAGATCTACAGAGTACCCCTGACGCTAATATAACTCCTACTGCAAATGAGTTAGAAGTATTTTTTAAGAAATTATCTGAAAGTGGGAAAAAACCAGTTGTATTGTCATTAGTTTCTGCTTATTCTGATGCTTATGTGCCACTTTACAAAAATGGAATGCTACCAAAGCCACTTACGGATTATTTTGAGGAACAATACTTAAGGTTCAATTATCCTGACCTTTTGGTTAAATGTGAAGTATTTTTTGCATCATTAAATATATCATTCACACAGACGAAGGAAGTAGAGGAGAGAACTCGAGAACAGAGTGGTTCTAAAGTATGGTTCCAGCAAAGAGCTGGTCGAATAACGGCTTCAAGATTAAAAGCTACTGTATCTACTGATATCACACAGCCTTCAATATCATTGATTCGAGAAATATGTTATCCAGAAATAAACCAGTTTAGGTCCGCAGGAACAGCATGGGGATGTGATCATGAAAACGTTGCAATGCAAATATACAGGAGGAATGCTGGACAGCAACATACTGATTTAGTAGTCTCAGTGAGTGGATTAGTTATTCATACATCCTATCCACATATGGGTGCCTCACCTGATGGCATTGTGCAATGCACTTGTTGTGGCAAAGGTGTAATTGAAATCAAATGTCCATATTCATGCAGGGATAAATCACTTTTAGAATATACAGGAGAGAAGAGTTGTTTTCTGGAGGTCATTGATGGTGTGTACAGTATTAAAAGAAATCATGCATACTTCTACCAAGTTCAAGCACAGATTAAGTTCTGTGAAGCAAAGTATTGTGACATTGTAGTGTGGTCAGAGAAGGACATTATTATAAAAAGAATTTTCCCAGACTTGGAATTTATTGAATCTGCTTTAGATAAATCTACACTTTTCTTCAAGTATGCAATATTACCTGAGGTACTTGGCAAGTTCTATACAAGACTGCCTTCCAAAATTGATTGTTCAATTGATGCACATGACAAGCTTGCTCAGAATGTCTGGTGCTACTGCCACAAAGGAGAGTATGGTGAAATGATACAATGTGAAAGTGGGCATTGTGAAATTGATTGGTTCCATATTGACTGTCTTAGAATAACAAAGATCCCCAGGGGCAAATGGTTATGCCCTGAATGTAGAAAAAAGACTGATGGCGATCGTAAAAGAAAGAAATGTGACACCAGTACCTAGTAATGCTGAACAATTTGTGTACACAGTCATGCACAGAATTAAGAAATGGTCATGTGCATTGTAAGCAATTATTATTTATAATTTAAATTTTTACATACAAATACAGCAATCAAATCAAAAAGTTAAACACATCCACAACAGAAAACACAATCACTAATTAAAAGGTACAACAGATTCACAACAGTTACATAATGCACTACATATAGTGACAATTTTATCAATGGTGCTGTGATCATCTCCATCTCGACACATTATCAAATTAATGGGTAGTGTACTTCGCAAAATTTTGTACTTGAGTCTCAGAAACCCTATCACTCGTTCTACATGTATCCTCAAACGAGAAAGCTGACGTGCTTTATCAACCTCACAATTGCTGAGTTGTTTTTTGCCATTGGTAAATGGAGGAAGTTTGACTTCAGCACAATATAAACGCACTTCATCATGCACATTAAATCCCCTGTCTGCTAGAACTATGTCTCCTGGCAACAGGTTATCAAAGATGCCACAATTTTCAGTTAAGTACTTATCAGATACACGACCACCCCAACCTTTAGACACAAATGTAATCGATCCCTGGGGCGAAATTCCTATCAGGAATTTAACTGTGTTGTGGTGTTTATAATTAGACCAGGTTTGTGCACGAGCCATTAAACGTTTAGGACGTTCCATAAAGATTTCAAAGCAGTCTATTATGACTACACAATTACTGAAATTGTTCCGTATGAACTCCATTGGCATTGTCTTGTGCAATTGTTCATGGTCAGGCCACATTACTAGGGGCTTTAGTCTCTGATACATGACATCTATCCATTTATTGAAATAGCGACAAATAGTTGATGGATGAACATGAAAGAGCATTGAAAGGAGTTCATAATCTAGATTTAGGCGTAACTTAATCAATACCATCAAAAATTGTTGAAATGGTGATATTGAGCTTCTTGTATTAGGAACATGAGGTGCGACAAAATCAAATACTGCATTAAGGATTTTTAATGAAGGTAATCCTGTGTAATAACACACCTTTTTGGAATTTTCCAAGAAACCTCTGTTTTTCAGACTCTCTAACTCTTTCTGAAGTTGGATGTTTTCTTGTCGCAACACATTGCATTCAAGCTCTAACCCTCTAATGGTTTCCAATGACATTTCTGTTGTGACAGAGACTGTAGAGTGAGTTGATGAGTTAGATTGCAGATCAATATCAGACAGTGAGCTTGGCTGTTGACTATGATTATCATCATTCATGAAAGAACAATCAGACAATGGCATTTCTGTCAGAACAGAGACTGTATTGTGAGAAACTGAATTAGAGTGCAGATCAAGATCAAACTGTGAACTTGACTGCTGACCATGATCAGCATTATACAGTGAGGAACAGTCAGGCAGTGTTGTCATGTTAGAAGCTGTAGATTTAGACTGCTGATCGGTACCAGCCAGTGCTTGTAAACGCTTGCGTTTAATCGCACGTTCATGCCTTGCCAAATGACACTCAGCTTTCCTCTTAATAGTTTTGGTTTTGTGCTTAAATAAAGTCGGTATATAGGCAGGAGACGTAGGATCATTACTCTTACGTCCACCAACAAAATGGCAGCTGCAGATCCATGTGTATTCCGTGGGCTGCCAATTGCTTCGACTTACAGCTGCAATCCAGCGATTTCTTTTTTCGGTATCGGCGGGAAAACGGTAGAACTGGAGTCCACAACCTTTGAAAAATTTATTGGAGCACCCCACGGCACAACAGCACTTTCCCATCATTCAATGATTCAACAACTGAACACTCAATTGTTCAACAGCTGTACACTCAAAATGGCTGCCTAAAATAATTACGTCAATCGTGACGTCAGCTGCAAAAGGTCTATACACTAGCTACATTGTATTATTTCAACAACATATACGTGACCACAAAACAATATCAAACACAGTATACGTTTAAACAGTACAACATGTTGTTCCAATCATGCTTGAAAGTTAAAACGACTTCACTAGTTCTCTGGCGTTTCACCCTCCTTGTGCTCTCCTCCTGTAAAAACTTGCAGCTTTCCAAACATTCCTGTATAACAGACAGCTCGCCGAATAGAACAACAGTCCACAGTAAAAAGTGTTCTTGTGTAACAGTTATTAGAGGGCAGTCATATGAATTAAGGATCGGTTGTCCACTGGAAGCGCACAAGGTAATACAACCTTGAACTAAACAGAACCTTCTGCCTGAACTGAGTTGGCATGCCACTAAAAAGATGGCATATTTGGCCTGCAATTGTAACAAATTAGTACACTTCTGCGTGTATTGTGCCTCATACCTGACAAGAAGCTAGTTCTATAAAATCTCCCGACCTGACAAGCTCACCATCTTGTGATATGATCCCTTTATGAGGAGACACATCGTCATCTGCAGTGCAGTGGAAAAGCTGCACAACGGTGGAGGGATCATTGGAGCTGAGGTCTTCAATCGTAGCATATGGTAGTCCAACAGTGTCTAGCTTAAGGTTCTTCAGCACTACTGATGACCTTCCAACACGCTGCAACAATGACATGCACACATAAACGAATGCTGAATTCACATTAGACACATGATTTACCTTTCGCAATGCACCCCGCTAATAAAGTCTCCGTTCACTATTTAAGTCTCTCAAAGTGATGTTATTAAAGTAGTGCTGAACAACTGGAGAGGAATACAGGCTTTGCAAACCTTTCCCACACCTACCATAAAAAGAACAAAAAGAATAAAAAATGATTATTTGGTGTGAAAGGACAAACAGCCAACCTACCTAACAGCCTCCTGTGTACAGCCGATGTCACATATGTGGCGAATGTGTTGCTGGACCGCAAAATGACGACTAATGTCACGACTAGGTGCAAGTCGATTGCTATTGATATTCTGAGCCCTGACACTTGCATTAAAGGATTCACATCTGTCAAAAAGGATTACATGTAAACTACAGTACATCATGAAAAAACACGTTAACCTTTCTGCACTAAATGCTGAACTGGGTCCGAAGTCCTGCATGCAGCTCACCAAATGAAGGAGGGGATGTACCTTTGGCTTCATCAATAATTCTGGGAGGCAGTGCTTTGCAGTTAGCACAAATTCTTCACATACCCCTTCCCATTCCGTGCTTAGCTCTTCAGTAAAGTAATTGCAGTAAGCAATACAGAACACTTAGATATATACACAATGTTGGTACATGAAGGAAGCATAACACATGGTACTGTACCTTGGAAATGCTCAAAATAACTTTCTTTTGAGCATCTTCTACGTATGGGCTTAAAATGAACACATCCATTTGAGCCCAGGCCTTGAAGCCTCTCTCGACAAATGACTGGTAATAATAGCAAACATTTCCATACATTCGCACTTTGAATCCTGAGGTAGAGAACGCTTTGACCCTTGCAAGAACCTCTTTCTTCTGCACTTTAGGGAGAGTTGACATCCAGATTTTAAGCAAGTACTTGATAGAGCCAAGTACCAATGTGTGGAGCATTTCAAGTGGCATGCTCCTACATGGATGTACGGTGTTTCACATAAATGCTGTCATCTCACTCACACATACCTGTACATATCCACATTAATGACTAACATCGGATTATCCACAGCTCTTAAACCTAATGCTGTTTGCATGGCATTGCGCCTCTCCTGAGTGGGCTGTGAGCGTATATCAGCAATCTGCTGCAGGCATCTCTCCAGTGTTCTCACTTCACACACAACATGTGGTGTGACCCACTTATCAGACTGCAACAAAATACATGTAATGACACATTCAAAGTTAGTCGAATATCATACCTCATACAAGCAGCAATACAGGTTGGCAGAACTGCCATGATGGTTCAAAAGCTCTGATGCACGTGGATTGAGAGGTGGCAGTATGCACAGGGACCTGGGGGGGAGACAGTCAGGCACTGGCCAGGAGATGTGGCAGTACTCACAAGGACTTGGGGAGGAGACAGTCAGGGCACTGGCCATGAGATGTGGCAGTATGGACAGGGATCTGGGGTGGAGACAGGAGATGTGGCAGTATGGACAGGGACCTGGGGAGGAGACAGTCAGGGCTCTGTCCAGGAGATGTGGCAGTATGAACAGGGATCACACAAGCACCTCTAATATAACAAATAAAGCCTATACAAACCCAAGCAATCATTCATTCATCGGGTGGGCTACTATTAGAATCGCTAAAACACTACATATCATAACAAACCAAAACGTACAATAGACGATGTAATTCTACACAAAAAAGATAGGTAAAAGGTTGAAAAACATTATGAAGCACTTTTTTGTAGTCCAACTGCTTACTAGGTAGTCAAAACGAGAGTGCGCGTGAAAGACACACGTCGTACTACAAATTAGTAATTTAGAAAAACGGGTCACAGCGATGAATTCATGGAAATACACTGCTAAAACATACTTCAAGACATCCACGGTGAATTTCAGTCAGTACACTATCGAATATGCGAGTTCCAAAGTGATTGCCGCGCACGTCAGAACTTTCAAAACTCTAATTTATATTTGGCCGGAAGGTCACATTACGTAATTTTAATTTGACCGTTATATTAGGGTTAATTAATAACACTGAAGTTTGCCACTCAGTTGTACTCATGCTGCGCTGCTTTCATACACCTATATTTATCCAGGAAATCCATAAAAATGATTTGAGACAAAAACATATTGCTTAATTGTGTAGTAACATATACCTGGCAAGGGTCAAGGCAGGTAGTGAGGTGAGGTGCATGCACGTGGATGTGTCATTCTATTTCGAGCGCTGCGCATGCATGCTTACAATATCCGTCCGCTGGTTGTAAAGGGCTAAAACCGTTGCTAGAATCAAGCGCTGACATATATACACGCGGCAGCAGGACTGTTTTCAGGAGCATACCAGACTGGTGCCAGGTTGTAAACGTACTGTTACCAGGAGGTAATCGGACTGAAGCTGCAGTCTGGATCTGAGGTAATGTACAGTCCTGGCTCAGAATGTGATATACGAACAGGGCCGTTTCAAACTGTTACGCAGTCCTGGAACAGGTTGTAGTACCCCACCAGATCTGAACCAGGCTGTATACTTCTGGCTGTGTATTTCTAACACAATTATGAGGCAGCTACGAAAATATTCTACGGCCGTGACCCTACGTACTGACGGATAATTAAGTTGGCCGGTAATCGGTTAATTAGACTTGATAAGACCGTATATAGGCTTTTAGGTATCAAAGCGTCCTCCAGCAAATTCTAAAGCTATTGGTGCAGTTTTCATTGCATAAAAGTGTTCCTGTCCCGAGTTATGAGTTCCCAAGAAGCAGAAGCAGATCTAAGCAGAAGCCGCCCATTATTTTTAGGAAGGGGAACGAGGACAGCAGTATTTTTCGTTCTCGACAACCACGCAGTTCTACGACATGAAACAAAAACGAAACGACTCAGATTTGACTTCTAGATCGATTGCCGCAACAAGTTAGATGATCCGATCGTCAGGAGCGAAGCTACGGTAGGGTCGCGGGATTTTAATTAATTCATAGTTCGGTTCAAAACTGGAATTTTTGCACATCCATTCTAGCCATCCATTGCTGTGTGCTTTTACATATATTCAAGAACACATCATATGCAATCAGACATGCCCAAATTGCTGGATGCACTCATGGAAAGTTCGTGTGGTCAAAACCTTACCAACCGCATCGTGTACATAGGGCCTCCATGTGTAACAGCCATGGGGTTGCTGTTCTGTATAACTCAATAAGCTGTACCAAACGCCATTTGCAGTTTGGTCATGAATATTATTATGGCTCAAAGTAACCTTTCTACATTCAGGCAGCAGTGTTGCATGCAACAAGGTAACATGATGCAGTGTAAGATCATTTTAAATAGTGATTCGCAATTAAAGGCTTCTGAGGTACTTGTGGAGTATATTGGTACATCATGTGAGGGGGTGGAGTATATTTGTACATCATGTGAGGGGGTGGAGTATATTGGCACATCATGTGATGGGGTGGAGTATATTGGTACATCATGTGAGGGGGTGGAGTATATTGGTACATCATGTGAGGGGGTGGAGTATATTGGTACATCATGTGAGGGGGTGGAGTATATTGGTACATCATGTGAGGGGGTGGAGTATATTGGTACATCATGTGAGGGGGTGGAGTATATTGGTACATCATGTGAGGGGGTGGAGTATATTGGTACATCATGTGATCAATATCTAGCTGGTATGTATGCTGTTTTGATTAACCTTATCATGCATACTAAATGCCCACATTGTGATTAGATAGTATGAGGCTGCCATGTATTTGGATCTGGGCACCAGACTACTTATATGATGCTCAGTTCTTATATGTCTTCCCTCAGGGACAATGGATACGGAAAGAAGAGTATTTTCAAAGTACTATGCAGAGCTGAGGGACACGGTCAATCCCAGTGACATAGCTGAACACTTGTGGCTTGGCAATTACAGTATATCATACCACCAGAAAGAAGAAGCATATAAAGAGATGTACAGTGAACGTGTTAGAATGAATAAGCTCCTGCTTAATGTTGAACGGACAATAACAGACAACAGGGTGAAGTTGTACACCTTTCTGGAATTTTTGAACAGATTTCCTAAATATAAACCGTTAGTGCAGAAGATGAGAAGTGACTTGGCTGGTGAGTTGTGAGGGTGATTGGTGTGGGGTGGTATGTGGTATGGTATGGGGGGTGTGGGGTATTGTTTGGTATAAGGTGGGGTATGGTACGGAGGGGGGGGGGTTGGTGTGGGCATATGGTGGGTTATATGGCTTGGGGTATGGTTTGGTGTGGGGGTATGTTGTGGAAGTGTGGTGTGGGGGTATTACATACTGGTGGCAGGTTGGTTCAGAACAAGGATTCTAATTTAAATCAGTCATGGAGTAAGAATCACGCCTTTTGCATACTCATCAAGCCATGTTTGTCTTGGTCATGCACTGTTTGGATAGTGAGATCAAGAGAGCATGAATGCATCCAGATTCACCTTGGTTTGGAGTTTGAGCTGAGCCTGGTGTTGAAGTGTTAGTTGGTGGGGTTAACATCGGTATCAAAGAATCATCTGGGTAGTTTGAGATGGAAATGTATCAGGGTGCCATTAGCAACACTTATCTTTTTTTAGCCTATCCTTTTACATGATCTCATGATCTCACTATTCAAACAGTGCATGATCAAGAAAGTACATGTATTCAATAACCTTTATTAAAACCCACTTATTATAGCTACCCAGTCTGCCAACTCTGATACTGCAAGTCAGCCCTCTGAGATGTCTCCCCAGGAACAGAGTGATGAAGGTACGTCCTACATGTAACATATGTGATAAAGGGGAGGGGCATGGGTTATTAAAACACATTGTGTGTGTGGGCAATATTCTGTTTGTTCAAAGTAGTAGATTCCCCTACACTAAATATTCAATAGATACATGGTGTAGGGATTTTCCCATTACATACAGGTTGCAGGTTGGTTCAGAACAAGGGTTCTAATTAAAATCAGTCATGGAGTAAGAATCACGCCTTTCGCATACTCATCAAAGCCATGTTTGTCTTGGTCATGCACTGATTGGATAGTGAGATCTAGAGATCATAAATGCATCCAGATTCATCTTGGCTTGGAGTTTTGAGCTGAGCCTGGTATTGAAGTGTTCGTTGAAAGGGGTAAGATTGTATCGAAGAATCATCTGGGTAGTGTGAGATGAAATGTATCAGGAGGGTGCCATTTACAACACTTATAATTGTGTAGCCCATCCTTGTACATTACATTAGCAATGTGTCCCAAGATAGCTTATGAAAATGGCTTAGCATGGTGGCACTTCTGCCTCACTCCCTCCACTCCACACATCCATTCTTCTCCACTCACTTATCATTTTCTTGTCACTACCTCACTCCATTTCTTCCCTCACTTCCTCTCATCTATCCTCTCACTCTCTACCACCCTCCCCTTTAACCTTTCTGTCTCCTCTGGGTCAATGATCAAGAAGTATAGGTAGTTGCATATAAGATTCATTGGGCAAGGAATGTACTACCATCATGGATGTTGAGGCTTTGGGTTGTGGAGCCACTTTCACTGCTATCCCATGTAGTTATGCATCTATTTATAAATGCGCGGATAGTCTGTCTGTATGTGTTCGTTTTTTGAGAGTTTGCTGGGCCGTTTTCGACATTAGTAGGCTCTTTCAATTCCTTTCTACAATGTGCAGACAGTGACGGACTTACTTTGCAAATTTCACACTTTTTTCTCTCTGTGTTCCTGTTCCCTGTTGAATTGCGCACATTGAAGTAATATTAACATTTTATTAACCACCTTAGGTGCTGATAACATTTGTGCAACAGGTGGTGTGCATAAGTTTTAATGTGCATGATAAGGAAGCCAGATACGTGTGCACTTGTACAGTAGCACATGGAGGGGCATATTCATAAAGGGGAGGGGAGCACAAACCATAATGGTTATAATCGATTATGAATATGATCTGTGCCTCACTCTGTATCCGGTTATCAGAAAACTGTGCTTGAAACAAATATGCATGTGTCCAAAGTTAAAGCCTTTCCACCCATACACCCATGCAGTAACATGAAAGTTCTATAACATTGAGTGCTTGTATTTCCAGCCATTGATACATTGAAGTGTTTGAATTTATGAAACCAAAAAACTACATTGTATTCATCGTTTAAAGTGCTACATGTATATGTAGGTGGAATTTTTGCACATCCATTCTAGCCATCCATTGCTGTGTGCTTTTACATATATTCAAGAACACATAATATGCAATCAGACATGCCCAAATTGCTGGATGCACCCATGGAAAGTTGGTGTGGTCAAAGCCTTACCAACCGCACCGTGTACATAGGGCCTCCATGTGTAACAGCCATGGGGTTGCTGTTTGTATAACACAATCAGCTGTACCAAAACGTCATTTGCAGTTTGGTCATGAATATTATTATGGCTCGAAGTAACCTTTCTACATTCAGGCAGCAGTGTTGCATGCAACAAGGTAGCATGATGCAGTGTAAGATCATCTTAAATAGTGATCTGCAATGAAAGGCTTCTGAGGTACTTACATTTTAGTACCCGAGGACCAAGTTTACCTGATCCTCCTCTGTAACTTACAAGGAGTGGTCAATGATCAGAGCTACAAGTAGTTGCATATATTAGGATTCATTGGGTAAGGAAGGCTTTGGGTTTTGGGGCCACTTTCACTGCTATCCCATGTAGTTATACATACTGTACGTGTAAATAGGCTTAGCAATAAAATTGAAATGGGGTACTTAACTTAGATGGGAGCCTAAAGCTACCTCGGTGAATTATACCATGTTCATTATAAGCATAATGTGAGGGGGTGGAGTATATTGGTACATCATGTGAGGGGGTGGATTATATTGGTACATCATGTGAGGGGGTGGAATATATTGGTACATCATGTGAGGGGGTGGAGTATATTGGTACATCATGTGAGGGGGTGGAGTATATTGGTACATCATGTGAGGGGGTGGAGTATATTGGTACATCATGTTGATCAATATCTAGCTGGTATGTATGCTGTTTTGATTAACCTTATCATGCATACTAAATGCCCACATTGTGATCAGATAGTATGAGGCTGCTATGTACCTGGGTCTGGGCACCAGACTACTTATATGATGCTCAGTTCTTATATGTCTTCCCTCAGGGACAATGGATACTACAGAAATAGAAGTATTTTCAAAGTACTATGCAGAGATGAAGGACATGGTCAATCCCACTGACATAGCTGAACACTTGTGGAATGGCGAATACTATATATCATCCCATCAAAAAGAAGAAGCATATAATGAGATGTACAGTAAACGTGTTAGAATGAGTAAGCTCCTGCCTTATGTGGAACAGGCAATAACAGAAGGCAGGGTGAAGTTGTACACCTTTCTGGAATTTTTGGACAGATTTCCTAAATATAAACCGTTAGTGCAGAAGATGAGAAGTGACTTGGATGGTGAGTTGTGAGGATGATTGGTGTGGGAGTGGATTTGGTGTGGGGTTGGGTGTGGTATGGTATGGGGGTGTGGGGGTATGGTACGGGTATGGTACGGGAGGTCCCAGCTGCCATAGCTGACGTACCAGTAGCACTCTCTGCCGCCCTTCCACATACAGCGCCTCGAGGGACAATTGATAGGGGGTGCTACTGGTACGTCAGCTACGGCAGCTGGCCTGGGACCTCTGGTAGTTGCTCAGGAGGCTCAGCAAGTGGTAGTGGTACTGCGGGTGGGATCCCCGGTATGCCGTCATCAGGCGTATGAACAGGTCGCCGTCGAGGGACCACCACTTCTTGAGCCGGTTGAATAGGTCCCACCGCCGGTTGACAAAAATCCTATATTTAGCACTTTTTTTGGTTCTGTTACATTTACACGTGCTAAACATAGGGTTTTTGTCTCATTACCCTTTTCTCCAAACCTTGTTCCCTTCCTTTTAACACCACCTTTGCCTCCAATTCCTAAATCCCACCAACTTTCTCGTTAGAGAATGTTTTTCTTTACTTGTTTAAATTAGAACCCTTGTTCTGAACCAACCTGCCACCAGTATGTAATACCCCACATCACACCCCACACCATACCCCCACACCATACTCCACCATATCCCAAACCATACACCCACACCAAACCCCCGTACCATACCCCACCATATCCCAAACCATACCCCCACACCCCCATACCATACCACACCTCACCCCACATCAAATCGACTCCCACACCGCCGGTTCATTTAAACCACGTTGTTCCTTTTTACTCCCAATCAAAAGAAATGTTGAGCTTTAACCACTTATGACAGTAATAACGAACACGCTTACCTAAGCAACGATCCCATTAGAAGACTTAACGGTTTCCAATAAATGCGCAATTGGATGTACTAATAATCATTTTTAAAATTACTAACGCCCTTTCATACTGTTGTGATAGTTGAGGACAGCATTATGTAATACCCTTGAGATGTATCTAAACAACACTTGCTTCATAAAACCAACCATGAAGAAATTAAAAATGGCGTCTTGCCCTTTAACCTTCTGCAGTTCCCAGAACTTGCTGATACTCAAACTTTTTATTATTTTTTAAATGTAAGGACAATGAACAGTTTTCATATACAAAAACAAAATTCTTGAGTATCACCCTGCAAGTGACCTAAATATTGAAAACCGTGCTGTATAAACATTTATTCTTTAACCCTTTCGCCTCTCCCACAGAAACATATTATAGTCGGATTGTACACTAAGAGAGCTTCAATTTGATGCCAACAATAGCCATACAGTAGGGAGTTATGAGTCTTCAAAGTGGAAAACAATTAATTATTCATGACGGTGTTAATTCGTAAACCACTCATGAGATTTTAAAAATTAATGCGTTAAAGTAACATCCATATTAGGTGAAGCAAATATGATAAATCTGAGGGGTGCTGTCCAATTACTTCCTGACAGCCCATGGAATGACCCGGGAGTAGTGTGTTAGGGGTACCCTATGGAGCAGGGTACATGTGGGGAGTAGTGTGTTAGGGGTACCCTATGTAGCAGGGTACGTGTGGGGAGTAGTGTTAGGGGTACCCTATGGAGCAGGGTACATGTGGGGAGTAGTGTGTTAGGGGTACCCTATGGAGCAGGGTACATGTGGGGAGTAGTGTGTTAGGGGTCTATCCATTATATGTCAATCACTTTTGACCCTCACATGTTCAGATATTGATGCAACTTCTCATATTTGTTTGCCTCGATATGAATGTTTATTATGCCTATTATCAACTTAATAACTTTAATGGTTTACGAAATATTTCTTCCTGAATAATTGATTTTTTACCAAAAATTGCAACTTGGAGGGCTTATTTCACCATATAGTAGTCATTGATGGTCCCAAGGTTTTCCAAAAATAAAAAGTTTGAGTATCGGTAACCCCTGGGCACCATGCGCAGCTAAACCTGAAGTCGCCATTTTTGTTTTTTTACTTGGTTGATTTAGCTCTAATCTAAAGTAAGTGGTGTTTACGCAGTGGGAGCAGTATTACGTAACCGTCTTACCACGGCTATCCAAATTGTGGTTTATTAGTAACCATGACTCAGCAGTTTTTTTTTTTGTAACTGTAGTTAGGAATCATTGAGCGTTAAATAGAGGCAAACTTGTGCGAACGCAGAGATAGTATACAGTGTACAGCCATGAGCAGTTATTGGAGTCGATACTGTTGCGATCCTTTCAAGCACCATCGGCGCCGTATATACTCGCACCTTCGAGTTGTACCAGCATCATTGATTGCAGAACACCCATCTCTCTCGCTACATTGTACAAAGTGGAGTCGTAGCTTGCTGCAATTGTCTAAAAGCAATACGTGAGTGTTCTCCTGAGTCCAGGGCTCCTAATGTACCTTTATTAGAATGTGCAGGGCCTAGCAACGAACGTGCCGGTCCTAGCAATGTGTTCACTTTGTAGCGAGAGAGATGGGTATTCTGCAATCAATGATGCTGGTACAACTCGAAGGTGCGAGTATATACGGCGCCGATGGTGCTTGAAAGGATCGCAACAATATCGACTCCAATAACTGCTCATGGCTGTACACTGTATACTATCTCTGCTGTAATTAATGCGTTCGCACAAGTTTGCCTCTATTTAACGCTCAATGATTCCTAACTACAGTTACAAAAAAAAAACTGCTGAGTCATGGTTACTAATAAACCACAATTTTGATAGCCGTGGCATAGATTATTTAGACAGGGATTGGAAACGGGTCACGTGAGCCATACATTTTACGGTAGAAGGGTATGCGCCGTCAATGTTATAATGGATAGCACCTTTTGGGTTTGGCGGGAAAATATCTTATAGCTGGTTTTGGTGGAATCCATATCATGTAGAGTCTCGAATGTATTCCACCCAACTCATGAAAGGTAAGGTTTGTCTAGAAACATGTTTGAAGTTCTAGTGAACGAATCTTCGGGAGTTTTTAATAAAAACTGAGAAATGAAGCTATGTGAATCCTTTCTGGGCGTGCAAAAACTGTTCTCTACGTTTTTTGACCTTGATTATTTGTATACAAGCTCTTCGTAGCAATCTGAATAGAACTGGATAGGTTTTGCCCTTTTCCCTAGCTTTGAAAACATAAAGTGACTCGAAACAGCGTTTTAGACATACAGTCAGTTCTGGGCGTGTAACTACTTTTGTAAATAGTGTAAACGCGGTTTGAAGGTTTCATCCTCTAGTGCACTCATTTTGCGATAGAACTGGGCTATGGACTAAGCCAGGGAGTGTTGGTATGAAGTTATAAAAAGTTCGCTTTACATCGACTATCGCGTCAATCATTAGGGACACGGCACGAATAGACTAGGCCGTACTGGCAGTTCTGGGCGTATAGCTACTTTTGTATATAGTATTAGCGGGGTTTGAAGGTTTTATCCTCTAGTGCACTCATTTTGCGATAGAACTGGACTATGGGCTATGCCAGGGAGTGTTGGTATGAGGTTATAAAGAGTTGGCTTTACATCGACTCTCGCGTCAATCATTAGGGACACGGCACGAATAGAATACTGTCAGTTCTGGGCGTATAGCTTCTTTTAAAAATAGTATTAACGGGGTTTGAAGGTTTTATCCTCTAGTGCACTCATTTTGCGACAGAACTGGACTATACACTAAGCCAGGGAGTGTTGGTATGAGGTTATAAAAAGTTGGCTTACATCGAACATCGCGTCAATCATTTGGGACACGGCACGAATAGAGTAAGACTGCTGTCATTTCTGGGCCTGTGGCTACTTTTGTAGATAGTATTAACGGGGTTTGAAGGTCCTTTACTATTACTCGGCCATTCCAGACTTAATAACTACTACAATAACCTATCTTCTGCTATAACACAGATGGAGCTGTTAATTGGCGTGCACGTGATCCGTTTCCAATCCCTGTCTAAATAATCTATGGCCGTGGTAAGACGGTTACGTAATACTGCTCCCACTGCGTAAACACCACTTACTTTAGATTAGAGCTAAATCAACCAAGTTGAAAAACAAAAATGGCGACTTCAGGTTTAGCTGCGCCTGGTGCCCAGGGGTTACCGATACTCAAACTTTTTATTTTTGGAAAACCTTGGGACCATCAATGACTACTATATGGTGAAATAAAAACTTTGAGTATCATATGGCAAGTGACCTCTTTTTTGTAAAGTAAACATTAAACAAGTTTCATATTTAACCCTTTCATCACCCTGAAAAATGATTGACATCGTTCAGTAGCGCTGAGAAGGAGCTTCAATTTGATGCCTGATATACCAGCATCTACACTGTGGTGGCAAAGATGTGAGCCCTCCAAGTTGCAATTTTTGGTAAAAAATCAATTATTCAGGAAGAAATATTTCGTAAACCATTAAAGTTATTAAGTTGATAATAGGCATAATAAACATTCATATCAATGCAAACAAATATGAGAAGTTGCATCAATATCTGAACATGTGAGGGTCAAAAGTGATTGACATATAACGGATTGACCCTTAGGTGTACCAGCACCAGCATTCAATCTGAACCCCATCAATACACCCTATCCCCACAACACATACACATACCAGCAAACTTTAACATTATCACTCATCTCACTTTTGTACCCTGACATGATGCACTCCTAACCCACACACTCTAACAAGGTGGGAGGTAAAGCATTCTGACCCCCCCGCACCCCCTGCCACATGGTGACCCCCCTCACCCCCTGCCACATTTTGACCCCCCCCCCTCACACCCTGCCACATTTTGACCCCCTCATCGGCACCCTCCCAACACACCACCCTACACATAAACACTTCCAAACAATAAGTGCTCAAGATGTACACCTCATACCCAACTCACTCCCTTTCCCCCAACCACACACTCAAGAGCTGCCTAGTTAGCACCAGATTTTAAGTTGCCCTCTCTAAAATGTTTGAATTGAACACTTTGAGGTTTTTTGAACCTGTACCAACACACTCCCATATATACCAGCACACACACACTGCACACATAACAGCAAGTACACCAAACCACTCATCAGGCTACAACAGCTTCACAGTAATACCCCCACCTGTGTGCACTTCCAACCCACATACCACTTCACACTAACACCATGCTATGTGTGGGAGTCAGTACATGTGTGCTGACTGCTGACCAGTGTATGCTTGGGTTGGGTGCTTATGTGTGTGTGTAGGGAGGGGATTTGTTATGTGCACTTGTCTACAGGTGTGTGTGTGTGTATGTGTGTGTGCATGGAAGTCAGAGTGTGCTGGTGTGCATGAATTAGGAGTGTGGGTGTGCTGGTATGTGTTGGGATTGTACACTGGTGTGTGTTATCCATGGGGCTGTGTGTGTTGTATGTTTGTTATGTGTGTTTGTGCCTATGGTTGTGTGTATGGATTCTTTGTACACAAATTGTGCACACTGTTGTCAATCTTCCTATTCTGGCACCTCAGTGTATGAAGAGAAGTCACATGGATCACATACGATGACTTGCACCCCAGTGTATGCAGAAGAAGAAATGTCACATGGATCACATATGGCAACTTTAAATGGTAACCAAATGCTACATTCATCCAATTTAACATGTACAAGCCAATTTTGTACCATCTTGTTTGGTGTTCCCTCCATTGTACCATGTTTGGTGTTCCCTCCATTGTACCATGTTTGGTTCCCCCTCCATTGTACCATGTTTGGTGTTCCCTCCATTGTACCATGTTTGGCGTTCCCTCCATTGTACCATGTTTGGTGTTCCCTCCATTGTACCATGTTTGTTGTTCCCTCCATTGTACCATGTTTGGTGTTCCCTCCATTGTACCATGTTTGGTGTTCCCTCCATTGTACCATGTTTGGTGTTCCCTCCATTGTACCATGTTTGGTGTTCCCTCCATTGTACCATGTTTGGTGTTCCCTCCATTGTACCATGTTTGGTGTTCCCTCCATTGTACCATGTTTGGTGTTCCCTCCATTGTACCATGTTTGTTGTTCCCTCCATTGTACCATGTTTGGTGTTCCCTCCATTGTACCATGTTTGGTGTTCCCTCCATTGTACCATGTTTGGTGTTCCCTCCATTGTACCATGTTTGGTGTTCCCTCCATTGTACCATGTTTGGCGTTCCCTCCATTGTACCATGTTTGGTGTTCCCTCCATTGTACCATGTTTGGTGTTCCCTCCATTGTACCATGTTTGGTGTTCCCTCCATTGTACCATGTTTGGTGTTCCCTCCATTGTACCATGTTTGGTGTTCCCTCCATTGTACCATGTTTGGTGTTCCCTCCATTGTACCATGTTTGGTGTTCCCTCCATTGTACCATGTTTGGTGTTCCCTCCATTGTACCATGTTTGGTGTTCCCTCCATTGTACCATGTTTGGTGTTTCCTCCATTGTACCATGTTTGGTGTTCCCTCCATTGTACCATGTTTGGTGTTCCCTCCATTGTACCATGTTTGGTGTTCCCTCCAATGTACCATGTTTGGTGTTCCCTCCATTGTACCATGTTTGGTGTTCCCTCCATTGTACCATGTTTGGTGTTCCCTCCATTGTACCATGTTTGGTGTTCCCTCCATTGTACCATGTTTGGTGTTCCCTCCATTGTACCATGTTTGGTGTTCCCTCCATTGTACCATGTTTGGGGTTCCCTCCATTGTACCATGTTTGGTGTTCCCTCCATTGTACCACGTTTGGTGTTCCCTCCATTGTACCATGTTTGGTGTTCCCTCCATTGTACCATGTTTGGTGTTCCCTCCATTGTACCACGTTTGGTGTTCCCTCCATTGTACCATGTTTGGTGTTCCCTCCATTGTACCACGTTTGGTGTTCCCTCCATTGTACCATGTTTGGTGTTCCCTCCATTGTACCATGTTTGGTGTTCCCTCCATTGTACCACGTTTGGTGTTCCCTCCATTGTACCATGTTTGGTGTTCCCTCCATTGTACCATGTTTGGTGTTCCCTCCATTGTACCATGTTTGGTGTTCCCTCCATTGTACCACGTTTGGTGTTCCCTCCATTGTACCATGTTTGGTGTTCCCTCCATTGTACCATGTTTGGTGTTCCCTCCATTGTACCATGTTTGGTGTTCCCTCCATTGTACCATGTTTGGTGTTCCCTCCATTGTACCATGTTTGGTGTTCCTTCCATTGTACCATGTTTGGTGTTCCCTCCATTGTACCATGTTTGGTGTTCCCTCCATTGTACCACGTTTGGTGTTCCCTCCATTGTACCATGTTTGGTGTTCCCTCCATTGTACCATGTTTGGTGTTCCCTCCATTGTACCACGTTTGGTGTTCCCTCCATTGTACCACGTTTGGTGTTCCCTCCATTGTACCATGTTTGGTGTTCCCTCCATTGTACCATGTTTGGTGTTCCCTCCATTGTACCACGTTTGGTGTTCCCTCCATTGTACCATGTTTGGTGTTCCCCCATTGTACCATGTTTGGTGTTCTCTCCATTGTACCATGTTTGGTGTTCCCTCCATTGTACCATGTTTGGTGTTCCCTCCATTGTACCATGTTTGGTGTTCCCTCCATTGTACCATGTTTGGTGTTCCCTCCATTGTACCATGTTTGGTGTTCCCTCCATTGTACCATGTTTGGTGTTCCCTCCATTGTACCATGTTTGGTGTTCCCTCCATTGTACCATGTTTGGTGTTCCCTCCATTGTACCATGTTTGGTGTTCCCTCCATTGTACCATGTTTGGTGTTCCCTCCATTGTACCATGTTTGGTGTTCCCTCCATTGTACCATGTTTGGTGTTCCCTCCATTGTACCATGTTTGGTGTTCCCTCCATTGTACCATGTTTGGTGTTCCCTCCATTGTATCATGTTTGGTGTTCCCTCCATTGTACCATGTTTGGTGTTCCCTCCATTGTACCATGTTTGGTGTTCCCTCCATTGTACCATGTTTGGTGTTCCCTCCATTGTACCATGTTTGGTGTTCCCTCCATTGTACCATGTTTGGTGTTCCCTCCATTGTACCATGTTTGGTGTTCTCTCCATTGTACCATGTTTGGTGTTCCCTCCATTGTACCATGTTTGGTGTTCCCTCCATTGTACCATGTTTGGTGTTCCCTCCATTATACCATGTTTGGTGTTCCCTCCATTGTACCATGTTTGGTGTTCCCTCCATTGTACCATGATTTCGTTGTCATCACCTTCAGGTTCCAGCCAAGTAGAGGCTGACTGATGAATATATTCTGATGGATGCCATTTGGGTCATTCCAAAAACGTTTTTACCACCCTAGTGTCAAATCTGCATTATATTACCCATATTTATTATCCACTTAGAAATATATACTTTCACAATACAATTGTATACTCTATCACTCTTTGTTTACCAGATACACTGCCTTGAATAATTAATCATTTTTTGCTTTGAATGACTACTGCTTCCCCCTTACAATTGGCATGCTCATTTTCTGTGCACAGAAGGAAGGGTTTTATGGGAACACACCCTTCAGCATGTGAATGCACATTGTTGGTCATAAGGGGGAGTGGCAATACATCCATTAAGCAAAAGGTTGTAACATAGCCAAAAATAATTAAAAAATTATGACAACATTCTTTGTTTTTTTTTTTTTTTTATGGCACAAGTGTAACACTATTATAATACATGTATACGATTGAACTAAATCATACAAAAAAAAACTCTTCATCATCCCCATTCATTGTCCCCATTACTGAAGCTGAATTGCCTCTCTGAATGGCAACAGATAGCCTTTGGTTGTTAGATAGCTGCCGACAGTTAACAGCTTTCTGTGAATTCAACTTTTTGGGATACTGATCACATGGTCTGGGATTTTGATTCAAAAGCCAGGCTGCCATATTTAATCTCCCTTTGGCATTCATATCAATCACATTATTGAAACTTTTATCAAAACAAATCAACCACAAAGTAATTGAACAATTACTTTGTGGTTGTTTTGTTTTGATGAAGTGATTGATGTGAATGCAAAAGGGAGATTAAATATGGCAGCCTGGCTTTTGAATCAAAATCCCAGACCATGTGATCAGTATCCCAAAAAGTTGAATTCACAGAAAGCTGTTAACTGTCGGCAGCTATCTAACAAACAAAGAATGGTGTCATTTTTTAATTATTTTTGGCTATGTTACAACCTTTTGCTAAATGGATGTATTGCCACTCCCCCTTATGACCAACAATGTGCATTCACATGCTGAAGGGTGTGTTCCCATAAAACCCTTCCTTCTGTGCACAGAAAATGAGCATGCCAATTGTAAGGGGGAAGCAGTAGTCATTCAAAGCAAAAAATGATTAATTATTCAAGGCAGTGTATCTGGTAAACAAAGAGTGATAGAGTATACAATTGTATTGTGAAAGTATATATTTCTAAGTGGATAATCAATATGGGTAATATAATGCAAATTTGACATTAGGGTGGTAAAAACGTTTTTGGAGCCTTCCACTTTAGTAATGACTAACTTGTTATGTAACTCTGCTGGTCATACATTTTTAAATGTTTGTATTGTATATTTTGCTGCTCAACTTGTTTATTGCATCTGGAGATATATTCTATACTCTTCGCGATGCTGTATTAGTAACTTGTACTTGTTATGACCTGAGTAGAGGTGGTCTGGGTCTGAGTAGAGGTGGTCTGGGGCTGAGTAGAAGTGGTCTGGGCCTGAGTAGAGGTGGCCTGGGCCTGAGTAGAGGTGGTCTGGGCCTGAGTAGAGGTGGTCTGGGCCTGAGTAGAGGTGGTCTGGGCCTGAGTAGAGGTGGTCTGGGCCTGAGTAGAGGTGGTCTGGGCCTGAGTAGAGGTGGTCTGGGCCTGAGTAGAGGTGGTCTGGGCCTGAGTAGAGGTGGTCTGGGCCTGAGTAGAGGTGGTCTGGGCCTGAGTAGAGGTGGTCTGGGCCTGAGTAGAGGTGGTCTGGGCCTGAGTAGAGGTGGTCTGGGCCTGAGTAGAGTTGGTCTGGGCCTGAGTAGAGGTGGTCTGGGCCTGAGTAGAGGTGGTCTGGGCCTGAGTAGAGGTGGTCTGGGTCTGCGTTCTCTCACACAACACTCCCCTACAGCATACATTGCCTTACTTTGTACCTCAGGTTTTGGCCCCCAGTCTCAACACCACCTTGCCTCAGCAATTCAGTTTGTTTAATTCTTCAGTACCACCATCAGAGGCAATTAACTCAGAGGTACTTCTGTTGACTCTGATTACCCAAAAGAGCCTTTCCTCCAAGCTGGACGATCATCTCTTCAAAGTTCTTCTGGACATATCCTCTGTTGCTGACAAGGCTTGCCTCCTCCCCTCATGCAGCATCACAGCTATCAGTCACTCCTTCAGAGGGTCTCGGTCTCCATCTTGACCCTTCCCAATTCCAGGTTGCCATTAAGTGGTGGCTTGGCCTGGATGTTTCCTATGGTTCTTGCTGCCCACTGTCCACTGGGCCATCACGTCATTACCAGCAAAAGGGCTGGTGATGTGTTCTCTCACCATAACAAACTACATGATGTCCTTGCAGAGTCCTGTCAGCAAGCTCATTTGGGTGTCCAGGTGGAAATGGGTAGCCATGTCACCCCCAATCACAGCCACACTCATCCTGCTCACCTTTTGGTTCCAAACTTGGTCCTGGTCAAGCCAGCAGCTTTCGACCTGTCAGTCACATCTCTGCTTAATCCCACAATTATTTTGGAAGTGATTGTGACAACAGGAGCAGCTGCTCGGACCACTGAGCAAAGAAACTGTCTTGGGTCTTGGTGGGGGAATCATTTGGAGCTAGGATTTAATATTATTAATTCCACTTATGCATGATATCGGTTATTATTTATTCCAATATCTAATAAAGGTACAGAATGATTGTAATTACACTGCATCTAAATCTAAACCAGCACACTCCATGACAGATGATGCATTGCCTCTCTGCACCGCAACAGAAATTTTTTGAAACAGGTATGCCCTTGAGTGTGGTTCCTTAGATACATCTTTGATTTGGTGAGCCAAATCACGTAGTATTGTCGAGGCAACTGGGCCAAAGACACCTGATGTCTCAATAGCAAAAGACCATATCGTGGCAGCACCGTTGTGAAATTGACCCAAGAGGAGTTGGTCCACACACAGACCCTCCAGCTAGCACACACACATATAATGTATCCGTAATTTAAAGACAGCACACCAAACACAAACATTAGCAGTTATGAGGGGGGGTATCTAATCTGCATTATAAGTTATAACCACCTTCCACCTTCCACGACTCCATCTCGTAGTTCCACGGCATCTCCACCGAGTACGGAACGTTGATCTACAGGATACCGGCCGCCCAGAGCGATCTGATCTGGCCCACCGTGCGACGACAGCAACCCCTACTGCGCCCTATTCATCCCTAACTGCCAGGCCGGTGCGTGGGGAGGGGCATCCGCCGGCCATCAGGGAGGAGCCAACCAAGGCTCCAAGGTGAACGGACAGCAGGGATGGTGCGTCAACTGGTGGAGCCTCATGGATGACACGGGACAGTGGGCGTGGCCAGAGAACGGCCGAAAGAGCGTGGTGCAGTACCAGGCGCCGGCAGACTCGGTGGAGATGCCGTGGAACTACGAGATGGAGTCGTGGAAGGTGGACTGGTCGGAAAACCCGCAGTACAATGGCGCCTGCTGTGTTGTTAACCAGGGACATTGCCCCACGTGATTTTCCCCACAGTATACAGTACATAGTAAGTGCATTTTCAGGGGCGGATCCAGGATTCAGAAAAGGGGGGGTTGCTAATTAATTTCATTAAGCGGGGGAGGGGTCTGGGGCGGAGCCCCAGCCGCCAACGCTTTTTAATTATATCATGCGCACAACACTACATAATACTGCCTTGCCGTTTGTTTGCTCGCAGAGCTGCAGTTGCATTACGAATTTCAGCCATCTTTACTTCCCAATAATTCTTAATTGTTACTAACGATAATTATTCATTACGGGTTTGAAAGGGGGGGTTGCAACCCCCCCAACCCCCCCCCCCTGGATCCGCCTCTGATTTTAAATGGTGGGTACATAAATGTGCAGATATGTTTTAACCGATTCATTCTTTTTCAGCGCTATGTTCACGTGCGCGATGCGACGTAGTACATAATGAAATAATTGTATGCGCCTTGCCCCGCCCACGCAGGCACGAGGGCGCGGCTGTCAAATATCACAGCTGGCGGGTGACATGTTGCAATCTCTACTACCGTATGCGTGTCTCCTTGCTTTTATTTCAACAGCTGCCGGGACTGTAAACTGCCCAAAAACTGGTCCGGTGAGCACAATATGTTGTAGCCAAGGTCCGTGCATGTACGTGTGCGAATTACATGATGCGAGCAATGTTGCTGCTGGAGGTCATGGAGTAGCTATGTCTTATGATCAATACCATAGCAGGGAACTAGGGAAGGTATCTGAGAATACCCTCGCCCTCCCTTGTCTCGTACCCCGACCATTTCCACATTCATGATATCATTATTAATGGGCTAGACGCCATAAGATGCCAGGCATGTAGATGAGTTCTTGCGGCAGCGACTTTCAAACACTAAACAGATGATCGCGATCTTAAAAGACTCTACCGCATGACAAATTGAAGTCGTTTATAATCCACTTGCGCATGGAAGAATTTCTTCCCACATCTATGGCTTCTTGGTATCTATGGTTATGTAAACTGAAGGCGTACACTGTGCACGTGATAGTTAGTAATAAGCAATATTTATGGTAGGAACTTTTTTCCTCCTCCCCAGCCCTCAGATGCCCAATGGCGGCTTACTGCCTCCCTTCCACCTGGCTGTAACGGAACAGCTTGCTCGTACTTCCTTGGTATCAGGACTAATGAAGACCCATTGTTCCTTGACTTCATGATGGAAGGAAACGCCCAAGGCTGGATAGCTGTGGGCTACACCCCTAACAAGGGAATGGTATATAGGTCAGACCACCTCTGTCCTCTGGTGGGAGGGGACAGCTGTATTACTTCAAACTATACGTTCTTTCTCCACCCAATCTATTTCAGGCTGATGCTGATGTGTTTACCTGTGCTCTAATTGGAGGTCAGGTGACCATCTTGGATACATACAACATTCCTAATGATCGTAACAATGTGGTCGACTCCAGCCAGGTGGTGTGGCTGGTTATTATGGTCCCTCCAGGTTCAGTTGGGCCATTCAAACAGATGACATACAGTATCTAGATTTGAACTACCACCAGCTAGGTGGAATGAGTAATGATGTTGGTAAATGACATGTCATCTGACCATCATCATAGTATGGTGCTTACCTTCCCTCCTCCCTCCACCCTTCCTCCCTCACTCCCCTCCCTCCATCCCCCTCTTTCCCTCCCCCTCTTCCCTCCCTCCTCTCACTCCCTCCACCCTCACTCCCCTCCTCTCCTTCCACAGATGGTCAGATTGTTCACAGTTTCCTGCTCAGTAGCAAACAGATCTATCTTGATGGCAATATTACAATACTACTGTAGATAATTCAAGTATGTTCATTGTGCCTATTCTGACGGGGGTGTGTCCTTACATCCTGGGGGTGTGTCCTTACATTCTGGGGGTGTGTCCTTACATCCCCAGCTGCTGTTCTTCTCCTGATATGTGCTCATGGTGTGTTCATGGTGGTGGCTTGGCCTGTTGTCTTTGTCACTGCTAACCTGTTTGCTGCTTTTCTGAAGCCAGCTGTAAATGGAGCAGCATGGGTTAGTGATGTGTGTGTGAGCGTGTTAGTGTGTGTGTGTGACTCAGTGTGAGTGTGTGTGTGTGCATGTTTGTGTGCATGTGTGTGTGGGTGTGTGCCTTTGTGTTGTGTTTGCCTGAATACTCATGCATACCTAATTATTCACCTGAAAAATATTTAACGGCTTCAGATTTTGAATACTAAGCTGTATACTACACTGTATACTAAGCTATATACTAAGCTGTATACTGCTCTGTATACTACAGGATATCATTTGGGGCACACCCCTCCAGGTACGTCGTGTTACACAGTTGGTCACCCTCATCACTGGGATAGCAGCTGCTCTGTGTATATTCATTGCTAAAAAGATAACCACTGCTTTGGGAGACTTCAATAACGTATGCTGACACTTCTAATTAATGTGCACCTGTCATGCTCTACTGCCAATATAGCCAGCAGTAACAGCTCATTTTGTGTTGGGAATTATTCTGATTGTCCTCAACATTATTAATGTAAGTTATTAACCATGATATTGGATTCCCTCATGAGGTAACATCCCCATGTTGATATCAACACAACACCACCACCTCCACACTACACGCCATACCACACCCTGACACCTCCACACTGTACACCCTCACACAAACATGTCTTACCTCCCTCTAGCCCATCCTGTCATGTGTACCACGATGCACTGCCTATGTTAAGTAAGGATTTGAAAGAAGGGGAGGAAGGAGGGAGGAGGGGTGAACCTAATAAGATATCTCTCTAAATGCAGGGACTGGGTGATCAAAGGAATACTTATCCCCTGCACTGTGTCAGGAGTTATACTATCATGTAAGCCACACATGTGTGTGTTATTTACAGGTAACCATGGCTACCTCTTACCCCTCAGTGATCAACATAGCCATTGGGCTGTCCTTGTTTGAAGACACACTCTCCCTAACTACAGTGTCCCCTGTTCTGGCCATCTTCCTCACTTATGTGGCTTTCTTCGTTCTGTTTGTCATCACCAGTTTTACAATTTACACCATCATGGCCTGGGTACAAGGTGAGTGTTAGCATGACACCATGAGTGTTAGGGGTGCAGAACTTTGGGGTGCTGTGACAGCACCTCAATTCGGTTGCCATGGCTAACACCCTATTTACTCCTCCCCAGGCTCACCCCAACTTGCCCATCTGTGATATGGCCTTTCCTACCAACCACTGCTTACTCGTTCCCAGACCCACCTAAGGGTGACATCCAGCAGGTGACACCCGCAGACCTTGAGGTTAAAACGGCTGTCCCAAGAACTGCCCAAGACCCTCCCACCAAAGTAGGTATCAGATTGTGTGTGCATATGGTGTGAGTGTGTGTATGTGTGTATCCTGTGTGTACATACCTAGGACACACTCATATCTCAGCTTGATAGGAAAGTACCAACAATAGCCCCGCCCACCCATACTATAGCCCCGCCCTCCACACTATAGCCACGCCCACCCACACTATAGCCACGCCCACCACACCTAAGTACACATGTTTCCCTCTCCTTTGAAGTGGGCGGGGCTCACTATTTACTTGGTTGCCACGGCACCCCTGATGGCTGCAGTCATAGTTCTCATTGTGGTCCAGTGACACTGCAGCTGGTGATGGTACTGGCATGTCATAGATAGACATTATTTGGAGTGTTGTGTTATTGGTTTGTGTAAATATTTATATATAGTTAAGAGGAGAGGGGAGGAGGGAAGGAGAGGGTGGTGTGTGGGGGGTATGTGGGTGAGGTGGTGGAGACACATACATGGTGTGGGGGGGGGGGGCCTCACAATAGTTCTGTGGAAGGTGGCATGGTAAGAGATATATTTGTCCACTTGGCCTCCTACAAGACCAGCAGATCAACCTAACCTGATCAGCTAACCATGTCGTCCATCCAGGTATATGCTTCATCACATGTGCAGCATGTTAATGTCTTTACAAATGTACGTTTAGCTCTAGAGCCTCACCATGGCAACTAAAAGTGATACTGGGCTAATTGGTGAGGGAAAACAAAAATGGCTTTCTATTCCACTCCAAAGGAAAGGTTTGTTGGCTACCCTAGACACCAGCACCTTGGATGACCCATAAAGCAACAATATTTGCCTGCAATCATTGAGGCAATACGTTTGTACTATGGCTGTTGGACCAAGGGTCCGGAAGTTAATGAACCATGTTCAACTTCCCACACACACACACATGCACACATAACCCGGTTAGCCTTACATTATTGGAAAGGGACATTAATGAAAACCTAAATATTAATGTAGTTCAATTCTTTAATAATTCAATCAGCCATGTACATGTGACTGTACTAATGAAACAGTTTACAATAAAGTGTCTATTCTAACACCATAAACTGGATTATCAGCTGTGATGGGATCGTTGGAACATTTCACCACAATGCCATATGCAGAATTTGATAGCGTGACTGGATCTGAGGAAGTTTGAAAATGGTAACATTATTACACCATACAATAGTCCACACACATGGGACAGCCATAACCACTAATCAGTTGAGTACTCAGAATGAGTGGCATACCAAGAACTAAGAGCAGGAAAGCGTACCTATGGATGGACCAATAGAGAGTCCTATGGAGGGAGGGAGGGTACCTATGGAGGGTGGGAGGGTACCTATGGAGGGAGGGAGGGTACCTATGGAGGGAGAGAGGGTACCTATGGAGGGAGGGAGGGTACCTATGGAGGGAGGGAGGGAGGGTACCTATGGAGGGAGGGAGGGTACATATGGAGGGAGGGAGGGAGGGAGGGTACCTATGGAGGGAGGGTACCTATGGAGGGAGGGAGGGTACCTATGGATGGAGGGAGGGTACCTATGGAGGGAGGGAGGGTACCTATGGAGGGTGGGAGGGTACCTATGGAGGGTGGGAGGGTACCTATGGAGGGAGGGAGGGTACCTATGGAGGGAGGGAGGGTACCTATGGAGGGAGGGAGGGTACCTATGGAGGGTGGGAGGGTACCTATGGAGGGTGGGAGGGTACCTATGGAGGGAGGGAGGGTACCTATGGAGGGAGGGTACCTATGGAGGGAGGGAGGGTACCTATGGAGGGAGGGAGGGTACCTATGGAGGGAGGGAGGGTACCTATGGAGGGTGGGAGGGTACCTATGGAGGGAGGGAGGGTACCTATGGAGGGAGAGAGGGTACCTATGGAGGGAGGGAGGTTACCTATGGAGGGAAGGTACCTATGGAGGGTGGGAGGGTACCTATGGAGGGTGGGAGGGTACCTATGGAGGTGGGAGGGTACCTATGGAGGGAGGGAGGGTACCTATGGAGGGAGGGAGGGTACCTATGGAGGGAGGGAGGGTACCAATGGAGGGAGAGAGGGTACCTATGGAGGGTGGGAGGGTACCTATGGAGGGAGGGAGGGTACATATGGAGGGAGGGAGGGTACCTATGGAGGGTGGGAGGGTACCTATGGAGAGAGGGAGGGTACCTATGGAGGGTGGGAGGGTACCTATGGAGGGAGGGAGGATACCTATGGAGGGTGGGAGGTACCTATGGAGGGAGGGTACCTATGGAGGGTGGGAGGGTACCTATGGAGGGTGGGAGGGTACCTATGGAGGGTGGGAGGGTACCTATGGAGGGTGGGAGGGTACCTATGGAGGGAGGGAGGGTACCTATGGAGGGTGGGAGGTACCTATGGAGGGAGGGTACCTATGGAGGGAGGGTACCTATGGTGGGAGGGAGGGTACCTATGGAGGGAGGGAGGGTACCTATGGAGGGAGGGAGGGTACCTTTGGAGGGAGGGAGAGTACCTATGGAGGGAGGGAGGGTACCTATGGAGGGAGGGAGGGTACTTTTGGAGAGTGGAGACAACTACACTGTCAGATAACCACACTACCTGATAGTGTTGCTTTCACTTTCCATTTCTTCACTCTGATAATACACAGTGCCATGATCAATAGAGAAGCCATCACCAAAACTCCTCCCCCTTCTCCTGCTCCTATACCAATGGCTGTAGGGAAAGGAATCACTTCATGAGGTAAGCAAGTGAATGTAATTAGAAGTTGTAATAGCCAAAATTCTTTTTTCCACAAAGAAGGTTTTCATTCACCTAACAGGAAGCTTGAACTATTCATAGCTAGTGTGTTTGCATCTATAGCCCAGGCTTACAGTAGTCAGATGAGAGTCCTTTCTTGGTAGTAGCAAATCCATGTTCTCCATCAGATGGTCCATAGGTACTAGATGGTCCATAGGTACTAGATGGTCCATACACAGTCACCACCTCTCCAGCCAATGCTGGTACTGATGACACACCTCCATCACTCTCAATGTCATACACCTCTACAGAGTACACCCCTGTACTCAGAGGACCATTGAGGGAGGAGGAGGAGGAGGGACATGAAGACATGTTCACTGGTGTGTCCACTGATCTCACAACCACCATGCAGTATGTTACACCTGTGGCTGTGTCTGTTAGATACACCAAACACTCTCTGGCCAGGGACCCAGGGTTGAAGAGACACACCAGTCCAGTGGGAGATGAGGTGTTGACAGAGACACCAACAACATCAAATGTACCTACCCAGAAAAAGGATGTGTGTACATGATCAAATTACAAACAGGTCTTTGTATTCAGAATAGGCTCACTTATGACAACAGTAGTACTTGTGTTTCCATAACCATTGTATGCAGTGATGGTGAGGTTGAGGTGTTTGTTGGGAGGTATGGAAACAGTGATGGTGGAGGTGTCTCCATATGATGGTGGGAGTGGCTTCACAGGTGGAAATGAGAACACCTCATATCCAGCTATAGCCACCATCTTGTAGGAGCACACCTTTGGAGAGGCCTATATGGGAATATAATGTAGCCAACTTCTAACAAAGTAATGGTCCCTCATACCATGCTTGTCCTCAAGCAATGCATTTGCTTATGTTATCTTGAAAAGAAGCTATACCAGTTAGTTAACTTTGTAACTTAACTACATGCTAAACTTTTAACTATCCCCATCACTACTGGGTACAGAGCAATGCCCCCTGTATAATTTGACTAATTGCAGATCTTTTAATCCAATGTGTACATGCCTGTTATGGTTTCAGGTAATAAGTGCTGCCCCTCCCACATCCCCGCCCCCAAACATGTAGAACATGAACAGTGCATTCACTTGACATCATTCCTATAGCAATATTCCCATATTCAACTTACCAGCAGACTGATGTTCACAGTCACATCATCACGTGGAGACAGAGGATACACAAGGGAGGTGTGGACTTGGTCATGTGATATGGGGGAGGGGGGATCTGAAGAATGACATACATGAAACATTATATCAAATCAATAACTGTTTTATTTTAAACGATTAGTTTGGTCAATCTGCATTAATCACTAGCTACCATCAAATACCAAACTTTCTGACATATATATGCCAAGTTGATGTTGTATATAAATCACTCACCTCCAATCTTCACTGGGCTGGTCTGAACACCTCTTGTACTTCCACACATTGGGGTAACAGTTGCCTCATAATGATCACATGGGTCTGGGGAGGAGATGGTCACCTGTGGCTCCCTCACTGTCTCATTATACACTGGTGCTCCACTTCCATTCCTGATCACCACAGCATAGGAGAGGAGGGATGGAGACTGGGTACCAGGGGGTAGTCCCCAGGCCAGTTTTTGGCAGTAGCACTGTATGTAGTAATGTTGATATCAGTGGGAGCAGATGGAGGGCCTGATGGGTGGTTAACAGAGGTAACAGTTCAGCACCATACCTGCCATGTCATGCCTGATGGACTGACCTTGTATGCTCAGATATGCTGAGCTGCTTAAGATGCTTCCATTGCTTGGTACCATCACACATGTTATCCGAGAATTATTGTTAACCACTACACCCATGACGTTTATTAGTATTGTTGCTGTAGCATTTCTGGAATAGACTCCAGAATAGACAGTGATGCCTCGAGAACCTGAAATATCAGCAATAGCCATGAAGTCCACCAAATAGAAAAAGTTATCTCCCTCAGTATTAGTAGCAGTAACACTACACTTAAACTGTGCAGTAGATTCCAAACACACTGTGGTGTTGACGGGAGTCTGGATAAATGCTGAGGGAGAAGTACTGGATGAGGTAGATTGTACACAACCCCCTCTTCCCCCTACCTTCCCCTAACTGAGGCGGTGATGTAATGTATAGCAATGGAATGGTCCATACCTGGATAAAATACATGCATGGTTTATTTATTAATTTCTTACAGTGTTTACTATTTTCTCAACATTTACTTTTATAAGCGATGAAAATTGAACGGTCTATCTCATGGCATTTCGTTTTTTTCAATCAGCAGTAGTGTGCATTCCATTGCAAGTGTCATGTTTATCTTGGCATCATATCTATGCTGGCAACAATGCTATAGGATATCCCTATGTTTGGCCTCATGGTAAGATGAGAGACCAGGTACATATCATGGAGCCTACAGCTTTAACATGTATATAACTCGGCGTAGTTATTCCTCTGATCGTTATAGTGCACTGACAATATAATATGTATATTTGGCCCTCCTCGCTTACCACCATTATAGCAAGGCATCAAGTAGAACCAGAGAATTAGCAAACGATGAATAGCTAGCATCTAACTGACTAAAGCATTGCAGTATGATTTAATAGTTAACACTGTTGCTGACAAACTACCTTCAAGCAAGAATGGAATTAATTAGGCGGCACAACATGCAATGTAAAACAACAGTGTTTTGGTAATCACATGTAGGGGATGACACGTAATGGTGTGGGATGCAGCGGAAGGTCTTCATGCGCGACCTGCTACCCCCAAAAGGATAAATGGATGAGAAAGAAGCATATAATGTACTTAAGTTTTTGGGGGAAAAACAACTGAATGTTCTAAAATAGTGTTGTAGCTTCAGAGGTGTGTTCTTTTCCAAATGGCTCCACCCTACACCATTACGTGTCATCCCCTGGTTACCATAACACTTTTGTTTTATACATTTGTATGTTCTGCGGTGTGCCCCCTAATTAATGATTATATATTACTAGTACCATACTTGCATGCTTGCTTGAACAGTGTTAACTATTAAATCAGTGGCATTCTGTTACGTTTGTCAATTAGATGCCAGCTATCGGTCGTTTGCTAATTCTCTGGTTCTACTTGATGCCTTGCTATTATGGTGGTAAGCGAGGGAGGGCCAAAAACCGGTATACGTATATTGTCATGTACTATAACGACCTAAGGAATAACCATGCGGATTGCCGGGTTATAAGTACACAGTGCAAAGGTCATAGGATCACATCTCATAGCTGTATATCTACATGTGCGATATCTGTTAGTGTTGACATGGTCTAGTCACTGAAGTCAAGCATCGACAAAAACCCCGGCAGCTCCGCGCATTTGAATGGCTAAGCGGTTTGAGGACGACGAGAACTGTTCAACTGACTAATTTCTCCTACCAAACACATGATATTGAAGTGACGTCATAAGATGTCTAAATTTCATTCTAGCCTGATCTACCACAGCTAAGGGGGATACCCACCCCAGCTAGGGGGATACCCACCCCAGCTAGGGGATTACCCACCCCAGCCCTGACACCTATCATCATTGGCTACATGATTGCTGTAAGGCAGACCTATACTGCCACTTACAGAAAATCTTAAAATTAACCCATGAATTAGCTCCTTTCCAACCCATCCCAGCATGACAGGTAGATGGGATTTGGTTAATAGTATAATCTTGTACCCTGATTCAAAATGTGAATCCGCACTAGTGGGTGTGGTCTGTATCTCGGCAGTGCTCAAACATACCCCCACCCACAGCTAATAATGTTCTGAGTACAGACTAAATGGTAGGCATGTGGCTATGCAGCATGACATTATGTCATCAGGTAGGGCAACACCCACCCCAGTTAGGGGAATACCCACCACAACTAGGGGATTACCCACCCCAGCTAGGGGGATACCCACCCCAGTTAGGGGGATACCCACCCCAGCTAGGGGGATACCCACCACAGCCCTGACACCTATCATCATTGGCTACATGATTGCTGTAAGGCAGACCTACATGTTAAAGCTGTAGGCTCCATGATATGAGGCCAAACATAGGGATATCTTATTGGAAATAGTGTATATAGCATTGCTACACTATGCCAAGATAAACATGACGTTTCCAATGGAATGTTCAGTACTGTTGATAAAAAACGAACTGCCATGAGATAGACAGTTTAATTTTCATTGCTTATAAATGCAAATAGTAAACACTACGAAACGTACCATGAATGTAGTGTTCATTATCCAGGTACTGACCAATCCAATGTTGTACATTTCACATTACATCACTGCCTCAGTTAGGGTAAGGTAGGGGGAAGAGGAGGTTGTGTACACTCCACCTCATCCAGTACTTCTCCCTCAGCATTTATCCAGACTCCCGTCAACACCACAGTGTGTTTGGGATCTACTGCACAGTTTGTGTGTTCAGCTACTGATGTGATATCTATCTTCTATAATGTGGACAACATGCCCTTCTCAGCTGTGGCATCTCGTGGAGTCAATGTACCTGCTCCAACCTATAGCAGAAATATGACAATACGTAACCTCACTGTTATGGGTGCAGTGGTGACCCATGTGACCATTATGAGGCAACTGTTACCCAAATGTGTGGAAGTGATTACATAGTAATGCAGATTGACCAAACTAATCATTTTAACAGTTTTCCATATATGTCATTCTTCAGATCCCCCCTCCCCCATATCACATGACCAAGTCCACACCTCCCTTGTGTATCCTCTGTCTCCACGTGATGATGTGACTGTGAACATCAGTCTGCTGGTAAGTTGAATATGGGAATATTGCTATAGGAATGATGCCAAGTGAATGCACTGGTCATGTTAGGCTGGTGAGTACAGTAGTGATGGTGTTAACGACATTTAGCTCATCATGGGACGATTGTAATAAAAAGCTTGACAGGATTGGAATAGTTGTCTTGACCCCCTCGGCCACCATGCAACTACTTGCAAAAGAGGGGGTGATGCTATATTTCGCCATAACAATCTTAGGGATATTTTGACAGGATCCTTCCATACATACTGCACATTTGTCTGTCCAGGTTGAGGCAGGTGCAGGGCTCAGCACAGACCTCTCCCAGTCAAGACCGGCAGATATTATTGTACAGGACTGGGATCGAGGAAAGCCAGCCGCCCTTGACATCTCTGTTGTCTCACCGCTAAACTCAAATGTTTTGTCTGCAGTGGGAGCAAGAGCAGGTGCAGCATCAGAGGTGGCTGAGCTTAGGAAGCACACTGCCAATGATGCAAAGTGTGCAGTTGTCCTTGGTCCAATCACTCCAGTTGTCTCTATTGTCACCATAGTGAAAGGTGGCATGAGTCAAGGTGTTTATATTTCATTCAATAGACTAATCTAAATAGTGACATTACTACAACCACCTCTCTCTGTGTGCTTGCACGTTACATCTTTGCTCCAGACATCAGGTAATGACTATT
The DNA here is from genome assembly GCA_963681505.1 of Eunapius fragilis. Classification (NCBI taxonomy): domain Eukaryota; kingdom Metazoa; phylum Porifera; class Demospongiae; order Spongillida; family Spongillidae; genus Eunapius; species Eunapius fragilis. The sequence continues at coordinate 235,488 of OY811976.1, read as the reverse complement.
AGATTACATAATCAGCTTTTTATTCCTTTCCTTCCAGGTGATGTTTCAGTTCCCACCAATGTCATCATTAGCATTGGAGTTGGGTCTGCTGTTCTATCCATGGCTGGAATACTCATCGTCATGGTGATGTGTGTGTATACAGTAAGGAAGAAAGGAAGTGGCTACATTGAAGGTGTGTGTGGTGGGCAAAGTCTACTACTTACATTGGGACCTGGTGTGGGTGTATTGACCAAACTAGCCATCAGTCATCCTGAACATGTTAGCAATATTAGCTAATGAACTCATGAATACTGTTCAGTACATTACAAAGGAACTGTAATGAGGGCATTTCAGTTATGCTCTCTCTCTACCACCATGTTATCAGTTTATAGTGTTGAAGTCATGTTACCATTTTCGAACTCCCACAGATCCAGTCACGCTATCAAATTCTGCATATGGCATTGTGGTGAAACGTTCCAATGATCCCATCACAGCTGATAATCCATTATGGTGTTAGAATAGACGCTTGCAATTTGCATGTGCATTGATCTTTTATAAGAAGGAATGTTATTGAATATTACAGATAACCATAATTCCTGGGGACAGGTTACTTGATCAGTTGTCTTAAATATGTGCTTTGTGAATGAATGGATAAGATCATCCTTAAAGTTGAAGTTTGAAGTGATGTCAGAACATCTAAACAGTATTCCATCAGTACTCTCCAGGGCTTCAGCTAAAAAAGGGCCTTTTGAAACTGAAGGGCCTTTTGAAAGTTTTTAATTGTAATTCAAATGTTAACCAGTATCCTGGGGGATGGGTTACCCACTATCCATACATGTGGAGGGATGGATGAACCAAATGATCATGAGATGCAATGTGCTCTGGTCAGTCAAAACATACACCTATCTTAGTGGCATCACTGGTTCTTGTAATATTAAAATACAGAGTGTATTTACATAGGCCGCAGATGTCCCAACATGCTACTACAGACTCAGTGGTTACACTAGGACTGAAGGCTTCAGGTATATCCCATAGCTACTATTATTACACAAGTAAATAAAAACATTCTCTAACGAGAGAGTTGTTGGTATATAGGATTGACCAATGGTGGTGTAAAAAGCATGGAAACAAGAGTGACAGAAATATTATTGGAAAATTGAAATAGGCCTATATTTAGCCCATTATTCAGGCATGTGTGTTGTATTGTGTGCTAAATATAGGCCTATTTCAATTTTCCAATAATATTTCTGTCACTCTTGTTTCCATGCTTTTTACACCACCATTGGTCAATCCTATATACCAACAACTCTCTCGTTAGAGAATGTTTTTATTTACTTGTTTCATAAGTTTTTTTTCACCCTGTCATAGCAGTATCATAGTCAATAATCAAATGTAGGAAGAGGATGGATGATCCCCTTTATCTCTTAATGCCAGAACAAATAACTTTAATAGTTGGGGGCAGCGCTGGTGGTGCTGGCGGGAGTAGCTGCTGGTGGTGGTGTGGGCAGTGCTGCTGGTGGTGGTGGCAGAAGCGGGGCTTCTGGAGGTGGTGGGGTGAAGGGGAGAGGAGTTGGAGGATGAATGTACTGTTCCTCCTCCGACCCCTCGTTGGTGAAAAACCCACAAAGGTCGTCAGCCATCTACATATACGTAACAGAGAGTATGATTAAATTTTTACTTCTTTATTTTTTAAAGCGAAGTGCAAAGACTTTACACATGCACATAGAGTATTATTAAAATTTTACCTCTTTTTGCTAAGTGCACTATTCAGCGGATGAGTGGCTTTTATACCTGCAAAGCCTTAACACGTGTGCAGACTGTGAGTCCAATTCCATCATATTAAGGTGATAGGGTAGCGCTGGTGGTGCTGGTGGGGGCAGCGCTGGTGGTGCCGGCGGGGGTAGCGCTGCTGGTAGTGGTGGTGGGGGCAGTGCTGCTGGTGGTGGTAGGAGTGGCGGGGCTTCTGGAGGTGGCGGGGTGAAGGGGAGAGGAGTCGGAGGATTTATGTCATCCTCTTCCTCCTCCGACCCCTCTTGATTAAAAAACCTCGTAAGGTCTTCTGCTGCCATCTACATGTACGTGACAGAGACAGAGAGTATGATTTTAAAATTTTTTACCTTATTCTTTTTGGATCATCATATAAACGGCATGTGCTAAAATTTTATTGGTCAAATTTGAAAATGCTCCTATCTAAACATGGAGGTGTAGCCTACATGCAGTAAAGATGGATATAAAGCAGCCTAGTGAAAGCCCTTAATACAGGAAAGTGAGGTGAAGCTGCCCTAATAACCCGCAATGGACTAGAGCATTCTGGAAGCTCACAATTAATAGGATGCCCAAGCTGTTCAATAATCGCAGAATTCAATTTCAAAGTGATACCAGTATGAACATGACCACACCCTGAATCAAGATCATCAAGCCCAGCTCGAAGATCTTCAATGGACATTTGGAACAGTGACTTTGTCCTCAACACTATTGCTACTTCTTCACTAGTGAGGTTGCGACACTCATTTGTACATTTCCATTTCAAGGGGCGCATGGTAATCTTATCTCTGTCCCCTATCTCCTCTGACACTACACACCTACCATTGAGGTCTACTGGAATGGCCCCAAGTCGTTTTGTGTAAGTGTACGAAGTATTTAAAAAGTAAGGTTCAGAGCCAGCAGTATGATACTACTAAAATATCATTTTCTCCTATTTTCATTCTATTTATTTCACGGATAGTTTTTAGCAATGACCCTGCTTTTGCTCTTCGTACACTTAGTGCTTTAGAAACCAATGCCTCTGCCCCAATCTTACTTACTGCTGCATGGGCAGATCTAGTAACAACCTTTTGAGATAGCAATGGATGGGGCTTACAAATGGCATCATTTACTTCACTTAGAAGCTCACTATCCCTAAGAATAGCTTTTTCAAGACCACCATTATACTCCACTAGTGCATGAGATTTGGGTTCATACAAGGAGTAGCTATATGGGAGAAGGCTATGGTTGCAGTTATTGTCATTTCACCTATAGTTCTCAGCCCTTGCAACTGTAATTATATTCATACAGTTGCAACATATGTACATGGCTAGACAGATAAGGAAGCCTTCAAATAAGGAAGCCTTTTTATACATCAGATTAAAACAATAGACACTACTACTGTACACAGTTGCATGCTCTACATGTGAAGTGAATGGTTTTGTGCAGATCCGTGCTGTACATAGTTGGGCGGGCCCTACTACCGCGTTTGGTCAGGTAGTAGGGTGACAAGCCCGACCAAACACCGCCCGACTATACTCTACAAATGTTGCATGCACAGCTTTTTAATGTTAATACAACATGCCATAACATACCTTTGGGTGGTAGTGGTAGTACTGTGACCCCTGCGGTACCGCGTCCTCTCGGAAGCACATTTAGCCAATCGGACAGCGGGGTCATTCCAATACCGACTCCTTTTAGATGCTTTAATGGCAGCTGAATTGTCCTCGTATTTCTGCCTGTTAGCAGCGCGGTTTCCCTCGAGGTCCTCTTCATATCGCCGCCTTTTAGCAGCATGGTTCTCCTCGAGGTCCTCTTCATATCGCCGCCTTTTAGCAGCACGGTTCTCCTCGAGGTACTCTTCATATCGCCGCCTTTTTAGCAGCACGGTTCTCCTCGAGGTCCTCTTCGTATCGCCGCTTTTTAGCAGCACGGTTCTCCCTTCATATCGCCGCCTTTTAGCAGCACGGTTCTCCTCGAGGTCCTCTTCATATCGCCGCCTTTTAGCAGCACGGTTCTCTTCGAGGTCCTCCATATCGCCGCCTTTTAGCAGCACGGCTCTCCTCGAGGTCCTCTTCATATCGCCACTTTTTTAGCTTTTAGCAGATCGCTTAGATTCAATATCTGCGTTGTAGCTGTCGCGTACAGAGGCCTTCTTCTTTTCGGGATCGGCCTTGTAGCTGTCGCGTACAGAGGCCTTCTTCTTTTCGGGATCGGCCTTGTAGCTGTCGCGTAAAGAGGCCTTCTTCTTTTCGGGATCGGCCTTGTAGCTGTCGCGTACAGAGGCCTTCTTCTTTTCGGGATCGGCCTTGTAGCTGTCGCGTACAGAGGCCTTCTTCTTTTCGGGATCGGCCTTGTAGCTGTCGCGTACAGAGGCCTTCTTCTTTTCGGGATCGGCCTTGTAGCTGTCGCGTACAGAGGCCTTCTTCTTTTCGGGATCGGCCTTGTAGCTGTCGCGTAAAGAGGCCTTCTTCTTTTCGGGATCGGCCTTGTAGCTGTCGCGTACAGAGGCCTTCTTCTTTTCGGGATCGGCCTTGTAGCTGTCGCGTACAGAGGCCTTCTTCTTTTCGGGATCGGCCTTGTAGCTGTCGCGTACAGAGGCCTTCTTCTTTTCGGGATCGGCCTTGTAGCTGTCGCGTACAGAGGCCTTCTTCTTTTCGGGATCGGCCTTGTAGCTGTCGCGTACAGAGGCCTTCTTCTTTTCGGGATCGGCCTTGTAGCTGTCGCGTAAAGAGGCCTTCTTCTTTTCGGGATCGGCCTTGTAGCTGTCGCGTACAGAGGCCTTCTTCTTTTCGGGATCGGCCTTGTAGCTGTCGCGTACAGAGGCCTTCTTCTTTTCGGGATCGGCCTTGTAGCTGTCGCGTACAGAGGCCTTCTTCTTTTCGGGATCGGCCTTGTAGAGCGCTCGGGCTTTAGCTTTGTTCTCGTCTTGCTTTTGGAGGTATTCCGCTCGTTGCTTAGATCTCTTCTTTTAATTACGCGAAGGCATTTTTAGAAAAACAACTTCACTAGCCAAAGCAACAACTAAACTGCGATAGGAACACCAGATATTTTAAGTGCAGGTTAGAGTATTTATACTGTCTAAAATTATTAATAAATATCTATTACATACATTATTAAATAGAACTTGATATGTGTCTATATGACATGTAAGGATAACGTGCCGGTAAATTTGGAAGCGATTGGTACTATTCCCGTCCTTCTAAACCGTTCCTAGCTCGAGTTATACCCTCCTAAGAAGAAGAAGAAGAAGAAGAAGACGACGACGACGACGACGACGACGATGGAGAATTATTTTAGGACTGGGCACGAGAAACAGGAAATTGTTTGTTTCTCTATAACCACACCGTTTTATGACACGGAACAAACGTAGAACTGTAGATCGTTGTGCTCCCATTCCGCCGCGATAAAGAGATAAGCGATCCGTTTCTAAGTTGTCCCTCCAGAGGCTAGTGAAGTTTTATTAATGACATTCATCAACCCTCAATCAATCCTATATTGAACCTGCTGCCGCAGGTTCAGATTCAAGTGGAGCTGCAGCTTCTTATATACCCTCCTCCTCCTCCCACTCCTCTCTCCTCCTCCCCCACCTCCCCATCTCCTCCTCCCCCTCCTATGTATCTCAATTGAACTATCAGTATATGTAACAAAAGCCTCATGTGTTGTAGGCATCTTCTCTCCCCTCCCCCTCCCTCCCTCCTCCCTCCCTCCTTCCTCTCCCTCCTCCCCTCCCTCCATCCTTCCCTCCCCCTTTCCCCTTAATAGTTTGTGGTACTGTGCAAACTATTCATTTCACAATAAGACAATACTAGGGGTCTGATAGTTTTAACCCTGATACAAAGCCTGTGCACGTGTATGAAGGAGGCATGGGGACCAGTGAAGTTGATCACATGACCTAGCAAGGAGGCTCTGTATGGAGTAGACACCTTTAATATAAGCAGCACGATAATGGAAGGTCTTGATGCTGAAAAGGATAGTCTATTCATAGCCACAAACTATAAATATACAGTGTGCAAGGCTACTTTACAATGCAGCATCTCACTGTCACAGCAGCAGAATAAATGGATGAAAAAGAAGCTTTAAAAAACATACTTAAAAACAACCGAATGTTCTGAAGTAGTGTTGTAGCTTCAGAGGTGTCTTCTTTCCAAATGGCTCCATTGATTCTACACAATTACGTGTCATCTCCTACACCTATGAGGTTACCATAACACCCATAACGCCAATAATAACACTTCTTTTCATGCATCGTATTTTACTCCGCGCGGTCTGCAACCTATATTGCTAACACCATACTTGTTTGAAGGTAGTTTGTCTGTTACAGTGTTAACTATTAAATCAGTGGCATACTGGTACTCTTACGTTAGTCAATTAGATGCCAGCTATCGGTCGTTTGCTAATTCTCTGGTTCTACTTCATGCCTTGCTATTATGGTGGTAAGCGAGGGAGTAATGGATAATATAATTGGGCGTGGCACGACTACCGCGTTCGGTGACAAGCCTATACCAAGATTTTGTTATACTGCAACGGCAATTGCAGTCCAATCGGATTGCAGTGTTTAGTAGACCACTTAGCAGCTGATGTGATAGGCAGCTGTTTCTCCCTGTACATGTACAAATGGTGCTTTCAGTTCTCAGGTAACAGCCTTGTGCCTTCATAAAATAGGCTATAGGCATGGATGATGGGGCAGCCACAGAATGTCGGATTTGCTAGGTGGCTTTATTATAACGAGACCCTAACTAAGGAGAAGATATGTCATAGTAGTATTGCTATACCACAAACAACACCTGCTGCCACTTACAGAAAATCTTTAAATTAACCCATGAATTAGCTCCTTTCCAACCCATCCCATCATGACAGGTAGAGTGGGATTTGGTTAATGGTGTAATCTTGTACCCTGATTCAAAATGTGAATCCGCTCCTATGGGTGTGGTCTGTATCTCAGCAGTGCTCAAACATACCACCACCCACAGCTAATAATGTTCTGAGTACAGACTAAATGGTAGGCATGTGGCTATGTAGCATCTGCCATAACATTATGTCATCAGGTAGGGCAACACCCATCACAGTTAGGGGAATACCCACCCCAGCTTAGGGATTACCCACCCCAGTTAGGGGGATACCCACCCCAGCTTAGGGATTACCCACCCCAGTTAGGGGGATACCCACCCCAGCTTAGGGATTACCCACCCCAGTTAGGGGGATACCCACCCCAGCTTAGGGATTACCCACCCCAGCTAGGGGGATACCCACCCCAGCCCTGACACCTATCATCATTGGCTACATGATTGTTGTAAGGCAGACCTACATGGTAAAGCTGTAGGCTGGCTACACCCTGCTCTCATCTTACCATGAAGCCAAACATAGGAATATTTATTGGAGCGAATGTATATAGCTACACTATGCCAAGATAAATATGACGTTTCCAATGGAATGTACAGTACTGCTGAGAAAAAACGAAATGTCGTGAGATAGCAGTTTAATTTTCATTGCTTATAAATGCAAATAGTAAACACTACTAAACGTACCATGCATGTAGTGTTCATTATCAAGAAACTGACCAATCCAATGCTGTACATTTCACATTACATCACTGCCTCAGTTGGGGGAAGGTAGGGGGAAGAGGGGGTTGTGTACAATCCACCTCATCCAGTACTTCTCCCTCAGCATTTATCCAGACTCCCGTCAACACCACAGTGTGTTTGGGATCTACTGCACAGTTTGTGTGTTCAGCTACTGATGTGATATCTATCTTCTATAATGTGGACTACATGCCCTTCTCAGCCGTGGCATCTCGTGGAGTCAATGTACCTGCTCCAACCTATAGCAGAAATATGACAATACGTAACCTCACTGTTATGGGTGCAGTGGTTAACAATAATTCTCTGATAACATGTGTGGCTGTAATGTCAAATGGAACTGCCATGAACAGTTCAGCATATCTGAGCATACAAGGTCAGTCTACCAGTATATGGTATGTACTCATACAGTATGTTGACTGAAGGGTATGTATTGTGACCTTTTGACCCCGCCCATCAGGCCCTCCATCTGCTCCCACTGATATCAACATTATTACATACAATGCTACTGCCACCAAACTGGCCTGGGGACTACCCCCTGGCACCCAGTCCCCATCCCTCCTCTCCTATGCTGTGGTGATCAGGAATGGAAGTGGAGCACCAGTGTATAATGAGACAGTGAGGGAGCCACAGGTGACCATCTCCTCCCCAGACCCATGTGACCATTATGAGGCAACTGTTACCCCATTGTGTGGAAGTATAAGAGGTGTTCAGACCAGCCCAGTGAAGATGGGAGGTGAGTGATTTATATACCACATCAACTTGACAGATATATGCACATCATAAATCAGGAAGTTTGGTATTTGATGGTAGCTAGTGATCAATGCAGATTGACCAAACTAATCGTTTAAAATAAAACAGTTATTGATTTGATATAATGTTTCATATATGTCATTCTTCAGATCCCCCCTCCCCCATATCACATGACCAAGTCCACGCCTCCCTTATGTATCCTCTGTCTCCAAGTGATGATGTGACTGTGAACATCAGTCTGCTGGTGAGTTGAATATGGGAATATTGCTATAGGAATGATGCCTAGTGAATGCACTGGTCATGTTAGGGGGCGTGGCTGGAACCATAGCGTTATGTACTCATTACCTTTGTTGCAATATGAGATCTATAAATTATACATTGCTCTGTACCCAGTAGTGATGGGATAATTAAAGTTTTTAGCATATAGTTCAGTTCCTACAGTTAACTAACTGGTCCAGGCTTTTTTTCAAGTTAACAGAAAACTATCCATCATAAGCAAATGCATTGCTTGAGGACAAACATGATATGAGGGACCATTACTTTGTTAAAAGTTGGCTACATTATATTCCCATATAGGCCTCTCCAAAGGTGTGCTCCTACAAGACGGTGGCCATAGCTGGATATGAGGTGTTCTCATTTCCACCTGTGAAGCCACTCCCACCATCATATGGAGACACCTCCACCATCACTGTTTCCATACCTCCCAACAAACACCTCAACCTCACCATCACTGCATACAATGGTTATGGAAACACAAGTACTACTGTTGTCATAAGTGAGCCTATTCTGAATACAAAGACCTGTTTGTATATTTGATCATGTACACACACACATCCTTTCTTGATAGGTACATTTGATGTTGTTGGTGTCTCTGTCAACACCTCATCTCCCACTGGACTGGTGTGTCTCTTCAACCCTGAATCCCTGGCCAGAGGGTGTTTGGTGTATCTAACAGACACAGCCACAGGTGTAACATACTGCATGGTGGTTGTGAGATCAGTGGACACACCAGTGAACATGTCTTCATGTCCCTCCTCCCCCAATGGTCCTCTGAGTACAGGGGTGTACTCTGTAGAGGTGTATGACATTGAGAGTGATGGAGGTGTGTCATCAGTACCAGCATTGGCTGGAGAGGTGGTGACTGTGTATGGACCATCTAGTACCTATGGACCATCTAGTACCTATGGACCTTCTAGTACCTATGGACCTTCTAGTACCTATGGACCATCTAGTACACACAGACCTTCTGCAGGTAGTGGACATTTGTCTCTGGACCATCTGTATTTAGATACACTCATTTAATGAAGTTTCCTGAAGTCATATGAGGACCAGAATAGTTAGCAATCAGGCTAGTTTAGTAGACATTTGCAAATTATTGCAACCATCTCAACTGATAGTCATTGGGTAAGGTATGCAGAGGAGTTAGCTTCACCAGACACCCGCCTCAACCGATGGCCCTGATCAGTTGTCCTTGGTCCAAACACTCCAGTTATCTATTGCCACCATAGTGAAAAAGTGTCATGAGTCAAGGTGTTTATATTTCATTCAATAGACTAATCTAAAAAGTTACATTACTACAACCACCTCTCTCTGTGTGCTTGCACGTTACACGTTTGTTCCAGGCATCAGGTAATGACTATTAGAATACATAATCAGCTTTTATTTCTTTCCTTCAGGTAATGTTTCAGTTCCCACCAATGTCATCATTGGTATTGGAGTTGGGTCTGCTGTTCTATCCATGGCTGGAATACTCATCGTCATGGTGATAATGTGTGTGTATACAATAAGGAAAAAAGGAAGTAGCTACATTCAAGGTGTGTGTGGTGGGCAACTACTACTTACATTGGGACCTGGTGTGGGTGTGTTGACCAAACTAGCCATCAGTCATCCTGAACATGTTAGCAATATTAGCTAATGAACTCATGAATATTGTTCAGTACATTACAAAGGAGCCATGCAGTGCAGTATCCTTGGTACCATATGTTGTCATGGGCACCACCATGTATTTGGTATGATGTAATGAGGGCATTTCAGTTATGCTCTCTCTACCACCATGTTATAACACATTGGTCAGTGTTGAAGTCATGTTACCATTTTCAAACTTTCACAGATCCAGTCACGCTTTCAAACTCTTCATATGGCATTGTGGTGAAACGTTCCAATGATCCCATCACAACTGATAATCCAGTTTATGGTGTTAGAGTAGACGCTTGCATTTGTACAGATTAATGTGTACACAGATGTGTCATTAAGGTCAGTTGACTTAGATATATTACACACTTGCTTTCATCCATGAAGTTTGAAGTTTGAAGTGATGTCACAACATCTCTGGGGAACATTCTATTTTCCATACAGTACTCCTCTCACCTCTCCAGGGCTTCAGTTAACAAAGGGTCTTATGAAATGAAATGTTCATTTTAAAACCTCAATTGTACTTCAAATGTATCAATAGACCAGTATTCTGGGAGATGGGTTAAGGTGTTCCAAGTTGTGATAGACCAGTATCCTGGGAGATGAGTTAAGGTGTTTCAAGTTGTGCAATATTGCTAGTCGAGATATGCATTCTGCTTTTGCAACAACCTTACATCAGTACCCGTCACAGCTTGCCATTATTCATGACCAGGATAGCGTCACGTTACAGTGTAATGATACAATATAATCCAAGCAATAATTAACTATCCTTGGTTAATGAATTAACATGCAATGTATCAATAATTTTTTTTCGCGATACAAACGAGCATTGGATATATAGATGGGAGAACGACGGAGATAGACGGAAGTATACGAAGTGTAACATTCATCCGATGCCGTACATGCGCGCGTGTTTCGTACATCCAGCGTAGGAGTTATGCCTTTCGCGAAAGTTTACAGTTACCGGATACTATCAGAGATTATACGATTTCTGATATATACCATCTCAATGCTAAGGGGTACGGGGGTGGGATCACATCATGCAGTTATAAAACGTTATGCTGCTGGAAAGTGAAATTACCCAGCCATTCTCAGGGCCGGCGCAAATGGTTGGACCGGTAAGACTTTAGCCCAACACTTTTCCAGAAATTGATGCGTACTGAAAACACATGCATTCACTATATTATTATGCTGATGTTTGACCATTGAATTCGGATTAAAAAATAGTCTAGCATTGATTTCAACTGCGTCATTTTCAAATAACCCGAGCACTTGTAGCGACGCCGGCCGGCCGCCCTGATTCTGATATTATAATTTATCGACACACTATATCGGACTCCTTGACATCCTGTCTCAGAGAAAATTTTATTATTGTTGCCCCTAGTTGATGGCGGGTGTAGACTGTCTTGTGTTCGCTATTGCCTTGAGTCTTCTGCTTTGCGCTTCACTGTCGCTAGGCGTCATTTGTCCTAAGAACGGACCAGTAAGTTAGCCACAAAGCGTTTTAATTATTTCCGTCGTATTCAACAAGGGTGCATCTATGTGCAAATACCACGGTATAAATTTGTGTACGTTCGCATCACCAAAATCATCTACACTCGATATCGCCCTGCAAGTGCGTACTAACGTAGTAACCACCTCCCCCCCCCCCACCCAGCCCCTTGATGCTCGATGGCGTCTGACCACTTCTCTTCCACCTGGCTGTAACGGAACAGCTTGCTCGTACTTCCTTGGTGTCAGGACTAATGAAGACCCATTGTTCCTTGACTTCATGATGGAAGGCGACGCCCAAGGCTGGATAGCTGTGGGCTACACCCCTAACAAGGGAATGGTAGGTCACCACACCTCTGACCAGGAAACGATAGCAGATGATGTCATTACACTTGGAAGGTGTAGGTAAAAAATTTGGCTGCAGGTTAGATGTGTATGATGGTCATATGATGGTCAGGTGTATGTGATGGTCAGGTGTAGAATGGTCAGGTGTATGACCGTCAGGTGTAAGATGGTCAGGTATATGATGGTCAGGTGTGTATGATGGTCAGGTGTGTATGATGGTCAGGTGTGCTTCTGATTACTACGACGGTCCATACAGTTGTACATACACACGTCTTGTGAATGCTTAAGAGGTTCGTGTGTGAGTGATCACCATGGTAACAAGTTTGCCAGCCTCATGGTTGCTGACCACACCCTGTGGGAGTGGTGCAGATGTTAAGTGTTTGGACACATTCTTATGTGGCATCTATTTCAGGCTGATGCTGATGTGTTTGCCTGTGCTCTAATTGGAGGTCAGGTGACCATCTTGGATACATACAACATTCCTAATGATCGTAACAATATGGTCGACTCCAGCCAGGTAGGGTTGTATATGTGTGTGTGTGTGTGTGTGTGTGTGTGTGTGTGTGTGTGTGTGTGAGCTATGTGATGATGTCATCATTACAGGACCTATGTCGCTATAATATGAGCTTTTTCAATGGAAGGATAAGATGTGTGTAAGTTTATAGAGGGTGTGGCCTGTATGGGGCGTGGCCGGTACATTGTGGTCCCTCCAGATTCAGTAGGGCAGTTCAAACTAATGACATTCATGAAGACCATGTCCTCAATGCAGACTACTACCAGCTGAATGGAATTCGGAATGCTGCAACTGGTAACGATATGATCGCATCTCTTTAATGCCACATGTCACCTAGTCACCCATCACTCCTCTCACCATCACTCCTCTCACCATCACCCCTCTCACCATTCCCCTCTCACCATCACCCTCTCACCATCACCCCTCTCACCATCACTCCTCTCACCATCACTCCTCTCACCATCACTCCTCTCACCATCACCCCTCTCACCATCTCACCCATCACTCCTCTCACCATCACTCCTCTCACCATCACCCCTCTCACCATTCCCCTCTCACCATCACCCTCTCACCATCACCCCTCTCACTATCACTCCTCTCACCATCACCCATCCCTTATCACTTGCATCCTCATAGGGTCCAGTGGTCTGGGCATTCACAGTAGTACTCCATCAATCAGTGATGCCACAGTTAACCCAGCAACCACTGGTATGCGCCACATGAGAGGGTGCCCAGAGGGTTAATGGCTGCATCCCATTACCATAGCATCAGCTGTTAGCTCAGGAGTGCCCCGCATTGATGCTCTAATTAGAGCACATGGTATCCTCATGGTGGTGGCTTGGCCAGTACTGGCTGTACTGGGGATCTTCTTTGCAGCATGGATGAAACCAGCCCTCCCAGGTGCTGAGTGGTTTCAGGTGTGTGTGTGTGTGTGTGTGTGTGTGTGTGTGTGTGTGTGTGTGTGTGTGTGTGCGTGTGTGTGTGTGTGCGCGTGTGTGTGTGTGCGCGCGTGTGCGCGTGTGTGTGTGCGTGTGTGTGTGTGCATGTCTGTGTGTGTGTGTGTGCTGTGTGTCTGGTGGGTGCATTGTGTATAAATGTAAGACTTCATGTTGTGGAATGTTTGCCACCATGCACCCATACAGGTACATCGGGCGGTCATGTTGGCTTCTCTGTTCTTTGGGTGTGTGGCATTCCTTCTCATCTTCGTTGCCAAGAGAGACACAAAAGGACTGGTCTCATTCATTAATGTATGAGAAGTGATATGGATGCTAGTTATTAACATAACCCTGGTTATTAACACCATGCAGCCAACAACTACTGCACATTTTGTAATTGGAATCATTGTTATGGCTTTACACATTTTAAATGTAAGTTGTAGGATGCCCCTCCCATCTCATGTGATCCTCCTATGCTCCTCCCATCTCATGTGATCCTCCTATGATGCCCCTCCTACCTCATGTGATCCTCCTATGATGCCCCTCCCACCTCATGTGATCCTCCTATGATGCCCTCCCATCTCATGTGATCCTCCTATGATGCCCCTCCCACTTCATGTGATCCTCCTATGATGCCCCTCCTACCTCATGTGATCCTCCTATGATGCCCCTCCTACCTCATGTGATCCTCCTATGATGCCCCTCCCACCTCACGTTCCCAGCCTATTGTATCAGCATTTCGCTGCCTGCCCACCTCTCCAAGGTAGGTGACATCATTAGTTCAGTCCTGTCGTGTCAACACTGGTACCCTCCAGACGATGGATATTCAATCTTATTCATGGAACATGTATTGGCCTGGGGGTAGAGATGTTAGCATGTAAGTGATGGGTGTGTCCAACATGGTAACCATGGATACCTTATGTCCATCAGTGGCCAATGTAGGCATTGGGTTGGCATTATTTGGAAGCAAGCTGAACATGGGCGCAGTGGCCTCTCCCTTGGCAGTGTATTTAGCATATGTGGCATTTCTGCTTCTTCTAATTGGAGCCCTCTTTGTTGTGTTCGCCGTGGTTGCAATAAAGAGTGGTATGTGATGGTACTTCCCACCTCATGGTTGATGTCCTCTTCCCCAGGCTCACCTCCGCTAGCACCAGCAGTGCTGAAACCTTTGTTAGCACGTTTTGCCCCCTCCTCCCCAGCCCCTACTAGTACTGAAGTGGTAATAGACATGGCAAAGATTCCACCACCTCAAGGAACAGCTGGTGGTAATGACCCACCTCAAGGAACAGCTGGTGGTAATGACCCACCTCAAGGAACAGCTGATGGTAAAAAGTCACCTCCCAAGCCACCTTCAAAGGTAATATTCATACATCCATCTTCAAGCAGTCAGAACACAGTAACATAACCTTACAGCATTTTAAAAGCCTGCGACATCGTTCTCATATGTATGTACGCATCTGTTTTATCCTCCTCCCCACAGGATGCACCATTGAGGTGGGTGGGGCTTACAGCATTCCTTGTCGTCATGGTACCCCTGATGTTGACAGTGATCATCCTTATAGCAGCACTGTAGCCTGGTGATGTGTGTAGCTGGTGATGTGTGTACCTGGTGATGTGTGTACCTGGTGATGTGTGTACCTGGTGATGTGTGTAGCCTGGTGATGTGTGTAGCTGGGCACATGTACATATTTACTATGTATTGTACCACAGCTGTTTTTATAATCTCTAATTGCATCTCCTATTAACATTAACCCTGATGGGTACACCATTAAAGCCATAATGCATTTTTTTCCCGCTGACAACAAAGTTGTACCAGCACGTGCGTGACCCCATCCATACCCCCCTTCATAAACAATTAGACCACACCCACTATTTATTAAATATTCATGGTGGACATCCCCCTTCCTGAATTCTTGTATCCGCCCTCCTCCGCCCCCCCATCCCTGTCAAAACTTTGAAACAATGCGAAGGGAAGGCTACACGCTTACACAGGCAGCACTGTTGACCACCGCATGCCTTTTGACTTCTGTATCGCCAGCAAATGGCAAATCATGTCCCAACAGTGGACCGGTGAGTTATCGACTATTGGCGATACATCATTGCGCATGTTGCTGGTAGCGGGCTCAATGCTTTGATTAATCAACTTAAAGGCATCGTGTGTAAATACATACCTAAGTAACTTAGAGGCGCGGTAACCTTGGAAGTAAGTCTTCGCAGGAGCATTTGTCAGCCCCCTCATTCCTCCTCCCCAGCCCTCTGATGCCCAATGGCGGCTTACTGCCTCCCTTCCACCTGGCTGTAACGGAGCAGCTTGCTCGTACTTCCTTGGTATCAGGACTAATGAAGACCCATTGTTCCTTGACTTCATGGTGGAAGGCAACGCCCAAGGCTGGATAGCTGTGGGCTACACCCCTAACAGGGGAATGGTAGGTCACACCTCTGTCCTGGCCGTTGAATCATGATGGGATGTAACCTATTACCAATTAAGTTCCACCAATCAATAACCGGGGGCAGTGTCCAGCTCTTTTACTGCAGGGCTTAGGCATCACTAGTTAATTGTGCATCATTGCAACGATGAGACTCGTTCCTTTCAAACAAGTAATAGAAACAGAAAGCTGGTGGTATGGTTTACCATTACTCCACCCACTGCTCCACCCACTGCTCCACCCATTGCTCCACCCACTGCTCCACCTACTGCTCCACCCATTGCTCCACCCACTGCTCCACCCATTGCTCCACCCACTGCTCCACCCATTGCTCTATCTATTATTTACAGCCTGATGCTGATGTATTTGTCTGTGCTCTAATTGGGGGTCAGGTGACCATCTTGGATACATATGATGTAGCCAATGCCAAGAGCAATGTGGTTGATTCAATCCAGGTATGTGTGTACAGGTTTGTATCACTATGTGATGATGTCATCATTACAGGACCTATGTCCCTTCAATATGAGCTTTGTCAATGGCAGGATAAGATGTGTGTAAGTGTATAGAGGTGTGGCTAGATGGGGGTGTGGCTAGCATACTTTATCTCTTTAGGTTCAGTAGGGCTATTCAGACCAATGACGTTATTCAGGACAAGCCTCTCAACCAGAGTTATTATCAGTTGATGGGAAGGACTAATACCCTTGGTGAATATCTGCTTCCTCACACCTCCCCCTCACACCTCCCCTCACACCTCCCCCTCACACCTCCCCTCACACTTCCCCCTCACACCTCTCCCTCATACCTCCCCCACACACCTCCCCTCACATCTTCCCCCACACACCTCCCATCATTTCCCCTCACACCTTCCCCTCACACTTCTTCTCCCTCACACTTCTTCTCCCTCACACCTCCCCCTCACACCTCCTCCTCACATCTTCCCCTCACATGCTGCCTTCCTCACACAGGGTCCACCAGTTCACTCATAGCGCACCATGGTGTATCCTCCACTCCAGCAATAAGTGGTGATAAGGTTAACCCTGCTAACACCAGTATGCTATTACAATTACCTGCATCATCAGGGTTAATGGTTGCATCCATTACCATAGCATTAGTTGTTAGCTCAGCAGCGCCCCAAATTGATCGTCTAATTAGAGCACATGGTATCCTCATGGTGGTGGCTTGGCCAGTACTGGCTGTACTGGGGATCTTCTTTGCAGCATGGATGAAACCAGCCCTCCCAGGTGCTGAGTGGTTTCAGGTGTGTGTGTGTGTGTGTGTGCGTGTGTGTGTGTGTGTGTGTGTGTGCGTGCGGGTGGGTGTACTACATGTATTATGTGGGTATGCATATTTGCTAAAGAGGGAAGAGTGAGAGGGAAGGAAGGTGGAGGGAAGAGTGAGGGGGGAGGAAGGTGGAGGGAAGAGTGAGGGGGAAGGAAGGTGGAGGGAAGAGTGAGGGGGAAGGAAGGTGGAGGGAAGAGTGAGGGGGAAGGAAGGTGGAGGGAAGAGTGAGGGGGAAGGAAGGTGGAGGGAAGAGTGAGGGGGAAGGAAGGTGGAGGGAAGAGTGAGGGGGGAGGAAGGTGGAGGGAAGAGTGAGGGGGAAGGAAGGTGGAGGGAAGAGTGAGGGGGAAGGAAGGTGGAGGGAAGAGTGAGGGGGAAGGAAGGTGGAGGGAAGAGTGAGGGGGAAGGAAGGTGGAGGGAAGAGTGAGGGGGAAGGAAGGTGGAGGGAAGAGTGAGGGGGAAGGAAGGTGGAGGGAAGAGTGAGGGGGAAGGAAGGTGGAGGGAAGAGTGAGGGGGAAGGAAGGTGGAGGGACGAGTGAGGGGGAAGGAAGGTGGAGGGAAGAGTGAGGGGAAGGAAGGTGGAGGGAAGAGTGAGGGAGAAGGAAGGTGGAGGGAAGAGTGAGGGGGAAGGAAGGTGGAGGGAAGAGTGAGGGAAGGAAGGTGGAGGGAAGAGTGAGGGGGAAGGAAGGTGGAGGGAAGAGTGAGGGAAGGAAGGTGGAGGGAAGAGTGAGGGGGAAGGAAGGTGGAGGGAAGAGTGAGGGAGAAGGAAGGTGGAGGGAAGAGTGAGGGGGAAGGAAGGTGGAGGGAAGAGTGAAGGTGGAGGAGCAATGGCGTAGTTATAATTATACTCTGTATACTAACAGGATACTAGCTGTATACTAGCAGGATACTATGTACATCACATGATGCTTCTGTTCTGCAGGTACACCGCGCATTACTGTTAGCCTCACTGTTCTTTGGGGGTGTGGCCTTTGCCTGCAGCTTTATAGGCAAGAGAGACACAAAAGGACTGGTCTCATTCGTTGATGTATGAGAAGTGATATGGCTGCTAGTTATTAACATAACCCTGGTTATTAACACCATGCAGCCAACAACTACTGCACATTTTGCAATTGGAATCATTGTTATGGCTTTACACATCTTAAATGTAAGTTGTATGATGCCCCTCCCATCTCATGTGATCCTCCTATGCTCCTCCCATCTCATGTGATCCTCCTATGATGCCCCTCCTACCTCATGTGATCCTCCTATGGTGCCCCTCCCACCTCATATTCCCAGCCTATTGTATCAGCATTTCGCTGCCTGCCCACCTCTCCAAGGTAGGTGACATCATTAGTTCAGTCCTCTGTCGTGTCAACACTGGTACCCTCCAGACGATGGATATTCAATCTTATTCATGGAACATGTATTGGCCTGGGGGTAGAGATGTTGGCATGTGAGTGATGGGTGTGTCCAACATGGTAACCATGGATACCCTTTTGTCCATCAGTGGCCAATGTAGGCATTGGGTTGGCATTATTTGGAAACAAGCTGAACATGGCCTCTCCCTTGGCAGTGTATTTAGCATATGTGGCATTTCTGCTTCTTCTAATTGGAGCCCTCTTTGTTGTGTTCACCGTGGTTGCAATAAAGAGTGGTATGTGATGGTACCTCCCACCTCATGGTTGATGTCCTCTTCCCCAGGCTCACCTCCGCTAGCACCAGCAGTGCTGAAACCTTTGTTAGCACGTTTTGCCTCCTCCTCCCCAGCCCCTACTAGTACTAAAGTAGAAGTAGACATGACAAAGGGTGATAAACCTAATGACCCACCTCAAGGAACAGCTGGTGGTAATGACCCACCTCCCAAACCACCTTCAAAGGTAAGAACACATCTATGTGATGGGTGTGCACTAATTAGTGCACTGTAATGTTATGTAATAATGGAGTGTGTTGATGTTAACCCTATCACCACCCCACCCTTAATGTCTATTGTCCTAAGTGTCCACCCGGGGGTACAATTGGACACCCGGGTGGGCAGCAAAAAAAGTATTTGCCATTCAGTCATGGAAGGGACCTAATAGCATTTAACGGTACTGACATATAGAACAAGTCTTCTTAGGACCGGGCCGAGATAAGTATGGCTTAAATCCTTTTGATACCAGTAAAACGAGCCGTGCTAGTCCATGCAGTACATTGTATACGAGCTACGGCCTAATGGATAGGTCCACTAGCACGGCTTGTTTTACGGGTATCAAAAGAATTTAAGCCTTACTTATCTCGGCCTGATCCTAAAAAGACTTGTTAGCCAGTACCGTTAAATGCAACTAGGTCCCTTCCATGATCGAACGGCAAATACTTTTTTTGCTGTCGACCCGGGTGTCCAATTGTACCCCCGGGTGGACATTCAGGACAATAGACATGAAATAATGTACCGTCTTTCCTCCCCACAGGATGCACCATTGAGGTGGGTGGGGCTTACAGCATTGCTTGTCGTCATGGTACCCCTGATGTTGACAGTGATCATCCTTATAGCAGCACTGTAGTTGATGTGTGTACCTGGTGATGTGTGTAGGTATAGGCTGATGTGCTGAAATGCTTATGGTGTGTGTGTGTTTCCATAGTTGCAGCTATCTTTACTCAACCCTCACTGCACTTATTCATTTGGGTATTTCATTGCATTACTTGGGCACCTTGTGTTGTAACTGGCCTGGTACTGGCCTGGTACTGGCCTGGTATTGGCCTGGTACTGGCCCGGTATTGGCCTGGTACTGGCCCGGTACTGGCCTTGTAGTCATGTGACTCATGTATATAGAATAACTCATATGACATCAAAACTCCGCCTCTTCTCAGCCCCCTCTCCCCTCATCTTCCACATTCTCTTGATCGCTATAAACACAGGTACAAGTAGAACACCACATGTCTTCCCCCACCTACACGTCTCCCCCCACCTACATGTCTACCCCCACCCACATGTCTCCCCCCACCTACACCTGCTCCTGGGGGAGTGTTTTCTTGTACTGTAGTTTCCTCCACCTCCCAGAAGAATAGTCCATCTCAAAGACCGTCTCCAACAGGACCTTCCGTACAGAGGGTCCAGTGGGTGTGGTCACCTCTTCAGTCATGTGCTTCTCACTCAGCTTGATGGTCAGCACTTCATGGCCGGGATATGGGTTCTCTGAGGACAGAGGGGGTGGAGCTATGATCGGCAGAACCATAATTGGCACAAAGGGGGTGGAGCTATGATCTGCACAAAGGGGGTGGAGCTATGATCGGCACAGTGGGGTGGAGCTATGATCTGCACACGCTGCACTTTAATTATGTTGGTGGGGGTTCATTAGAATACCTCTAGATCCAGCCATGAACCCTAGAATAAGTGTTTTCTCTTCTCGGGACAGAGTAGGACTTTCCTTAAACATCTCTTGGGCTATCACCAGCTGCTGACGCTGTGAGGGGGTGGGGAGGGGGAGGGAGGTCACCTAGTAAATGACTCCCATATGTGTACCCATTATCAACTGGCCAGAAGTACTAAGCTATCAGTTAGTTGTACCCAGCCATCATACCCTTAGGACCCAGCCATCATGCCCTTAGGACCCAGCCATCATCCCCTTAGGACCCAGCCATCATCCCCTTAGGACCCAGCCATCACGCCCTTACGACCCAGCCATCATGCCCTTAGGACCCAGCCATCATGCCCTTAGGACCCAGCCATCATCCCTTAGGACCCAGCCATCACGCCCTTAGGACCCAGCCATCACGCCCTTAGGACCCAGCCATCACGCCCTTAGGACCCAGCCATCACGCCCTTAAGACCCAGCCATCATGCCCTTAGGACCCAGCCATCACGCCCTTAGGACCCAGCCATCATGCCCTTAGGACCCAGCCATCATGCCCTTAGGACCCAGCCATAATCCCTTAGGACCCAGCCATCACGCCCTTAGGACCCAGCCATCACGCCCTTACGACCCAGCCATCACGCCCTTAGGACCCAGCCATCACGCCCTTAAGACCCAGCCATCATGCCCTTAGGACCCAGCCATCATGCCCTTAGGACCCAGCCATCATGCCCTTAGGACCCAGCCATCATGCCCTTAGGACCCAGCCAACATGCCCTTAGGACACAGCCAACATGCCCTTAGGACCCAGCCATCATGCCCTTAGGACCCAGCCATCATCCCCTTAGGACCCAGCCATCATCCCCTTAGGACCCAGCCATCATGCCCTTAGGATCCTCCATACTAGGATAGTTACCATCACTTTTAACAAACCACAGGTGTAAGGATTAACAATATGAATGGACAGAAGGCATCAATTAGAAACAAAGAGCATTACCATAGTACCCAAACCACTCACAGTTAGTTTAAGCCCTTTCGTGGGTTGTTTGATGTTCCCAGGTGTGGCCAATGTTGCAGTGGGTGTGGCCAATGGTGGAGTGGGTGTGGCCAAGGTTGAAGTGGTGGGATTAGCTGGTGCAGAAGGGGGCGGGGGATCCTACAAAGATGGGGGAGGGGAGGAGGGAGGCATTACATAAGGGTGCAGGTAGGGATTTCCCAGGACTACCAGTGACTTCAAAGGGACGAGGACAGTATCCATGGAGACGGCTTGTGGGTTGTACCCAGATGGTTGGTCGTTGTACGTTTGCCTAGGACCTCCCTGCAGAGTACCATACTCACTGCCCAAAGCAGCCACATAGTCAGGTGTGGGGGCCACTGAAGAGGGAGGGACAAGAAGGTCTCCCTCAACCTTGGCAGGAGGCTTTATGGCAACCTTCCTAGCGTCCGTCCGGGAGGTACTGGGGACCATCTCACCATCTGGAGGGATAAGCCACACTATGCCAGTGGTGTGACATCGGTCCCCACATGTTCTGATGGCCAATGACATCACATACAACAGACAAGGCCATTTTAGTCTTATGAAGTTATCTTTCCATCACTTCTCACACACTCCACTGGGACATCACTTCTCACACACTCCACTGGGACATCACTTCTCACACACTCCACTGGGACATCACTTCTCACACACTCCACTGGGACATCACATCTCACACACTCCACTGGGACATCACTTCTCACACACTCCACTGGGACATCACATCTCACACACTCCACTGGGACATCACTTCTCACACACTCCACTGGGACATCACTTCTCACACACTCCACTGGGACATCACTTCTCACACACTCCACTGGGACATCACTTCTCACACACTCCACTGGGACATCACTTCTCACACACTCCACTGGACATCACACTCCACTGGGACATCACTTCTCACACACTCCACTGGGACATCACTTCTCACACACTCCACTGGGACATCACTTCTCACACACTCCACTGGGACATCACTTCTCACACACTCCACTGGGACATCACTTCTCACACACTCCACTGGGACATCACATCTCACACACTCCACTGGGACATCACTTCTGACACACTCCACTGGGACATCACTTCTCACACACTCCACTGGGACATCACTTCTCACACACTCCACTGGGACATCACTTCTCACACACTCCACTGGGACATCACTTCTCACACACTCCACTGGGACATCACTTCTCACACACTCCACTGGGACATCACTTCTCACACACTCCACTGGGACATCACTTCTCACACACTCCACTGGGACATCACTTCTCACACACTCCACTGGGACATCACATCTCACACACTCCACTGGGACATCACTTCTCACACACTCCACTGGGACATCACATCTCACACACTCCACTGGGACATCACATCTCACACACTCCACTGGGACATCACTTCTCACACACTCCACTGGGACATCACTTCTCACACACTCCACTGGGACATCACATCTCACACACTCCACAGGGACATCACTTCTCACACACTCCACTGGGACATCACTTCTCACACACTCCACTGGGACATCACTTCTCACACACTCCACAGGGACATCACTTCTCACACACTCCACTGGGACATCACTTCTCACACACTCCACAGGGACATCACTTCTCACACACTCCACAGGGACATCACTTCTCACACACTCCACTGGGACATCACTTCTCACACACTCCACTGGGACATCACATCTCACACACTCCACAGGGACATCACTTCTCACACACTCCACTGGGACATCCTTCTCACACACTCCACAGGGACATCACTTCTCACACACTCCACTGGGACATCACTTCTCACACACTCCACTGGGACATCACATCTCACACACTCCACTGGGACATCACATCTCACACACTCCACTGGGACATCACTTCTCACACACTCCACTGGGACATCACATCTCACACACTCCACTGGGACATCACATCTCACACACTCCACAGGGACATCACTTCTCACACACTCCACTGGGACATCACTTCTCACACACTCCACTGGGACATCACTTCTCATACACTCCACTGGGACATCACACTCACACACTCCACTGGGACATCACATCTCACACACTCCACTGGGACATCACTTCTCACACACTCCACTGGGACATCACATCTCACACACTCCACTGGGACATCACTTCTCACACACTCCACTGGGACATCACTTCTCACACACTCCACTGGGACATCACTTCTCACACACTCCACTGGGACATCACTTCTCACACACTCCACTGGGACATCACACTCACACACTCCACTGGGACATCACATCTCACACACTCCACTGGGACATCACTTCTCACACACTCCACTGGGACATCACATCTCACACACTCCACTGGGACATCACTTCTCACACACTCCACTGGGACATCACTTCCCACACACTCCACTGGGACATCACTTCTCACACACTCCACAGGGACATCACTTCCCACACACTCCACTGGGACATCACTTCTCACACACTCCACAGGGACATCACTTCTCACACACTCCACTGGGACATCACTTCTCACACACTCCACTGGGACATCACTTCTCACACACTCCACTGGGACATCACTTCTCACACACTCCACTGGGACATCACACTCACACACTCCACTGGGACATCACATCTCACACACTCCACTGGGACATCACTTCTCACACACTCCACTGGGACATCACATCTCACACACTCCACTGGGACATCACTTCTCACACACTCCACTGGGACATCACTTCCCACACACTCCACTGGGACATCACTTCTCACACACTCCACAGGGACATCACTTCCCACACACTCCACTGGGACATCACTTCCCACACACTCCACTGGGACATCACTTCTCACACACTCCACTGGGACATCACATCTCACACACTCCACTGGGACATCACTTCTCACACACTCCACTGGGACATCACACTCACACACTCCACTGGGACATCACATCTCACACACTCCACTGGGACATCACTTCTCACACACTCCACTGGGACATCACTTCCCACACACTCCACAGGGACATCACTTCCCACACACTCCACTGGGACATCACTTCCCACACACTCCACTGGGACATCACTTCTCACACACTCCACAGGGACATCACTTCTCACACACTCCACTGGGACATCACTTCTCACACACTCCACTGGGACATCCTTCTCACACACTCCACTGGGACATCCTTCTCACACACTCCACTGGGACATCACATCTCACACACTCCACTGGGACATCACTTCTCACACACTCCACTGGGACATCACTTCTCACACACTCCACTGGGACATCACTTCTCACAGACTCCACTGGGACATCACATCTCACACACTCCACTGGGACATCACTTCTCACACACTCCACTGGGACATCACTTCTCACACACTCCACTGGGACATCACTTCTCACACACTCCACTGGGACACACCCACTTAGTTTCCTGATCACCACAATAGATGATGTCATGGCTCCTCCTACCAGCCTTCATACAAGGACCCTACCCCACACTACCCACTGGACACACCTACTGTTAACTTTCGCTTCCTTTTTGTTGCGATGGGTACTTCATCAATGTCTAACAGCTATGGGAACACGTCACATGTATAAAGACCACCACTGAGGTTATTATTAGTTATGATGTAATACTCACTGGTCCCCAGTCCTTACCTTGGTTCCCCTCTCCCTCTGCACTCTGGTCGAGGCCCCAGGAATGGGCACGACCTTACGAGTAGGGGCAGTCCTCATTGTAGAAACAAATGTATTGGGTACTGAGAACAGATCATGTGACATATCATGTGACACATCATGTGACATATCATGTGACACACATCAGGTGTGGCAAAAATGTGACAGCCAACTTACATCAGCGCTAACACATCACCACCCTCCCCACAACACCCTCCCCACACCACCCTCCCCACACCACCTCCCCCAGATAACAACACAACACACCAGTGACTGAGGACTGTCTCTGAAGTTGATGTCTGTCCTTCACAAGAGATCCAGTTTGAGAAAAGTCAGTACCAGCTATTGATGGCAGGGGAGGGAGAGAGGAGAGGGAGAGGAGAGGGAGGGAGAAGGGAGGGGGAAGGGAGGGAGAAGAGAGGGTGCTCTATTAGTCACTAGTTCTCATGTCACACTTGGAGCACACCTCGCTGCAAGATATCACTCCTCAATTGTAGAGCTGTGTGTGGCTGTTTCTTCATAACAAAGTGGTCATGGTTGTCCACAGGCTGATAGTGGTATGTGTTCTGAAGGACAGCACTGTTCATGTAAGCATACTGCTGTGGTACTAACTGCTGAGAGCTTTGGGCCACTGAGTGGAAGGGGAGGGAGGGAGGGGAGGGAAGGGGAGAGAGGGAAGGAGAGGGAGGGGAGGGAAGGGGAGGGAGGGAAGGGGAGGGAGGGAAGGGGAGGGAGGGAAAGGGAGGGGAGGAGGGGGAGGGAGGAAGGGAGGGGAAGTAGGGAGAGAGAAATCAGTGAAAGGCCACAACCTGAACATTGTACCATTCTAAGGTGGTTAATAAACAACATATCCGATAACTGACCCCTAGCAACTGGCCACACCCCCAACATACTTACAAGCATTCCCAATCTCTCCCAAAGTGTCCTGCAGACTGGCTTCGGGACATTGCTCCAGGGTTATGGATTGGGAGGTTGGGAATGGAGCCAAGATGCATGCCAGGACCCGTACCCACTCGTCCCCATCCCTTCTCGCCAGCCTGAGGATATGCTGCATCTCCTTTGAGCACTAGATGGGAGGAGGGAGGGGGGGAGGGAGAGGACGGGGGAGGAGGGAGATGCAGAGGTTGCAATATGGATGGATGCTCTTCATGGAACAAGTTACGTCGTTAAAACCAAACATCACATGCTCCCTCATCCCCAGACCATCTATATGACCCTCATCCCAGACCATGAGCGAGCCTAGTCACTAACCTGGACAACGGTCCGCGGTGTCATCCCAAGAAAAGACAACAGTATTTTAGCCTTCGCTGTACCATCCATTCCACTATAGCGGTCCGATATAATGGCCATTTTATCGTCGTTCCAGGCTAAATTAGCTCCCGACCATCCATCATCACAGCGCAACTTGCTGAGTAAGTACTGCAACGCTTCCTCACGGTCAGTCATGATTACTTCTTATTAATGCCCACTGTTTAATAGGCAGTGTATAATCCAGGGCCCCAGACCAGCTCAGTTCTGATTCGTCAGATGTGTAGGATGGCTCTAGTTGGAGTTAGGCTGGGTATAAAATTCGAAATTTCTCACGTGGCAGTCAAATTTTTGCAGATGCTAGTAATAGTGTGACAGAAGGCGTATCATTCCAATCAATGGTAAGGCAAACCTGTTGTTATCAGTTTGCCCAGTCGTGTTGTTATCAGTCTGCCCAGTCGTGTTGCCCCTCTAACGTTCTCGTTTGCTTGATTAGCGACGTGTGTGTGGAATGATGACAAACTTTTTTCCCCATCTGATCGATATGTGCAGATGTTTGTGGCCATCTCTGTACCCCCCTCGGGGGTACAGAAATGGTCTACTGACCACACCTATATAGTGTAGCGTTGGAAATGAGGCTGACCAAAGCAGTAGAACTAGAACGTGTGCTTAGCTGCAAAGCGGCCATTTCTTGTAATTAACAGCTTTCTCTTACGTTCTAGGCATTTTGTGAGTGGGTTGTGAAGTGTTCACCCTTGTCCGATGTTGTACCATGGATCTTGACATTCTGATTGGACAGTTCGACGATTTGGCACGAATGTGTTCAATTTGATGACGTAATTCTGGACAAGAGCTCGGCTATCTGGAAAACGCTAGCAAAAAGGTATTACCTTATAGGGAAAGTGATCACATACCCGTAATGTCCTGGTGTGTGGAATGATGACAAACTTTTTTCCCCATCTGATCGATATGTGCAGATGTTTGTGGCCATCCACGTACCCCTCGGGGTACAGAGATGGTCTACTGACCACACAGGTTTTATTAAATACAGGGTGCAAGTGTTTGTAACTTAGGGGAGCCTATGGGTATCATCTGTATTGTGTTTTATTTGATACATCGTCTGAATGATTGTTTGATCTCTGCAGGTTGTAAATGTTGTCTCCTGTGTTATGGCTGAAGAAATGGCACTGCTCTTGTGTGGGGCAAGATTTCATTCCATCAGGTATTGAGCCTTTAGAAAGAGGTTGGGGAGGGGAGGGGGGTCCATATTCAGTGTGTGGAATGATGACAAACTTTTTTCCCCATCTGATCGATATGTGCAGATGTTTGTGGCCATCTCTGTACCCCTCATGGGGGTACGGAGATGGTCTACTGACCACACACTGTGTATGCTGTAGATCATGTTTTGTGCAAGGCCACAGTACAAAGGTTGACGTGATTGTGTTTGCAGGTTATGAGATCTCTCTGGGTGTGGCCTCTGGATCAGGACAGAAGTAGTGTATCCATGTGAGGAGAAGGGAGCATCTTTGGTGTGTGTGGAATGACAACCAACTTTGGATATCCTGTCACCATCTTCAGCTGCCCAGTGTGGCCATCGTTTAATGATGCCAGGTTGCCAACAGCACTCAATGAGAGGCCACTTCTGTGTGGTCAACTCCCTCATCCCAGGGCTGGCCACCTCTGTGTGTGTGGTCACCTCCCTCATCCCAGGGCTGGTCACCTGTGTGTGGTCAACTCCCTCATCTCAGGGCTGGCCACCTCTGTGTGTGTGGTCACCTCCATCATCCCAGGGCCATGGACAACACGATGCCACCACCCCTAAGGGGGCATATCTGTGCTAGGGGGGAGGTACCACCGTCTGGTCCAGGATCCAACTACTGACTGGGATCAACACGCCAAGGCACTGGACCCCAATGCGTGTTTGAGCCCAGAGAGTATGATGGTATGAATATTGGGCACTTCATCAACCAGGGAGGGCTGATGGCAGGGATGAAGGGCACCAGCAATGCTATGTAAATGGGGGCCATGACGTGGTTGTCAAAGCAACTACAGACATTTGTGAGAACATGACAGAACTGTATGCTAACTATGGCCTCCAGTATTGGCTGACACATGTCTGTACCAACCATTTTGGCCACTGCACGGTTGCCAACAGCACTCGACGAGAGCCACCTCTGTCCCTCGTCCCCAGGAGCAGGGTCGGGGGCTGGCCAGACCACGGGCAACACGATGAACAATTTTATCGGTCATTGCATATTATGTCACGTGCTAAGGTTGTGGAATTATATTTCTATACCGTCTCATCATGCAAAGACATTGCACGCTATGTGATCCAACGGTGCGCGCGAAACTAGAGAGCAAGCCATTGAGAAGGATGAGAATATGAGCAGTTACATAAAACTAAAATTTGTTATTTTCTTACCTACATGTAAGCCGTAACTTTTGTCTGTCCCTGAGCGATTTTTATCTGCATGTAAGCCGCCTGTCCCTGAGCGAGGATAGTCTATTTTTACCATGCATTCGACTACGTATTCCCCCGGCGAATTAGAACGCATGCGCCATTTATTGATAGTACGCACGTGCACGTGGAGAGGGTACTATGGCAGACAAACTGGATTCTTCGGACGAGGAGCCAACCATTGCCGAAGATGTGGTTGTCACAAAATATAAGATGGCAGGAGAGATGACGAACCGTAAGCGTTACGAAGACTTAACAGCTACCCTACTGGCTCGTGTAGTTCAACTGTAGTGTTGGTCGACGTCACGTGTAGCTGGGTGGGCAAAACGGCGCAGGGGAAGGGAAGGTCATGTGATGAGGTTTAAACGTCTTATGCCGTAGGCGTAATGGGGCAGGTACTAAGCGCTGCAGTGGTGGGGATATCCATACTCGAACTGTGCGAGCTAGGAGATAAGCTAATCTTGGAGGAGACGGGCAAGGTGTATAAGAAAGAGAAGGAACTTAAAAAAGGTACCAGTCTCACGTGTGTCTTTTGACTGTTGCATATATAATTTGGAAGTGCTAAAATATAGCTTTTTTTATATCATAGGAATTGCATTTCCCACTTGTGTCTCTGTCAATAACTGTGTGTGCCACTTCTCACCACTTCGATCTGATGCAATTGTGAAACTGAAAAATGACGACCTCATCAAGATGTATGTGTCGCAACAGTTGGGGGAGGGGCAAGATGGTAACAATAGCCACTTGTAGTGATGTCTGGTTTTAGAGGAGCAGTTGTGGTTAAGTACTGGACCTTATGTCCAGGTACGTACCTCCATTGTGAGGGCACCTTATGTTCAAGCCTCTGCAAGCTTGCACATGTGGATGGGCCTGGGCACTAGTCATGTTGTGTGGATGGGCCTGGGGACTAGACATACTCTAATGTGTGTGTGTACATTTAGTGAACTGGGAGCTCATGTGGATGGGCCTGGGGACTAGACATACTCTAATGTGTGTGTACCTTTAGTGAACTGGGGGCTCATGTGGATGGGCCTGGGGACTAGACATACTCTAATGTGTGTGTACCTTTAGTGAACTGGGGGCTCATGTGGATGGGCCTGGGGACTAGACATACTCTAATGTGTGTGTACCTTTAGTGAACTGGGGGCTCATGTGGATGGCTTCATTGCTGTTGCTGCTCACACCAAGGTGGTTGGAAGTTCAAAGGTGAGCCATTGATGTGCTTTATTTGGAGCCATTTGGAGCTTTTTAACAACGATGTGTGTAGTGTAGTCATATTATTGGTAGCTAGTGTTTGATTGGTCGCTTTGCTGTCATGTTGACATGTGTTGTAGGACAATAAAGTGACTGGTCGGAAAGCTGATGTCATTCAAGCCGCGTACACAGCTGCTGAGGTAGCTCTTAGGATGGTCGTACCAGGAGGAGATGTGAGTGCAGTACATGTATTGGTATCCATGGTAACATTAAAAGGTACCTGTGATTTGTGCAGAACTTGCTGGTGACAGAAGCCATACAGAAGTCAGCTACGTCCTTCAACTGTCTGCCTGTAGAAGGAATCCTCTCACATCAGTTGAAGAGAAATACGTATGATAGTGAGAAGTGTATTCTGCTGAATCCATCGGAGGCACACAGGTAGGGTAACCAACACTAGCTGCACTAGTCAACTGACCATCCTTGATGCAAGTTAATTAACCATCGGTCTCCCACAGGAAAGAATACAAGCAAGCACAATTTGAACTACACGAGGCATACGCTATTGATATCATCGTCAGTACTGGAGATGGGAAGGTGAGGGGAGGGAGAGGAGAGGAGGAGGGGGCAGTGGGAAGGTGAGGGGAGGAGGGGGCAGTGGGGAGGAGGGGGCAGTGGGAAGGTGAGGGGAGGAGGGGCAGTGGGAAGGTGAGGGGAGGGGAGGAGGAGGGGGCAGTGGGATGCTTGTGCTGTCGTCCATTGGATGTGGCTGTGACCCAGTGGCATGTTAGTTGTGCTGGGGGCAATGCAATACACCTATTGATTTTTTAAGTGATAGATTACCAGCTGTGCATCATATTGTTACCATGGCAGCCATGGGTGTGTCTATGGACACGCATGAAGGCAGTGTAGCACACCATACAAGTGCTCCTACACAACCCAAAAGAATCTGCACACTTGTATGGGTTACCAGGTGGGCTATGGGTTACCAGGGTTACCTGGTAGGCTATGGTCTCACCCATACCTAACCTGATTCAGGACAGCACCTGCATTAAGCGTAATAATTAAATAACTTCATAACTTAATTAGTATGGGCAGGTTTAATTTCTCTTATTTCAGTAGCTGCATTCCTTTTATGGAAGTGGTAGCCATTTCTCAAGCTACTTTGCTGTATCAGTGGTTAGCTGCCCATGCTAGAAGAATATCATTGGTTGACTTATTGTAGTGGGTAATAATTTAGTACTCGCTTCAGGTCACTTAGAATGGAAGTTAAGAAACCTATCTGGCTTTATGAAGCTCTTCTGTGTAACAACGACTAAGGTTCACACATGGTTTTGTTGAACCCGACTTTA
Source organism: Eunapius fragilis (assembly GCA_963681505.1). Taxonomy (NCBI): domain Eukaryota; kingdom Metazoa; phylum Porifera; class Demospongiae; order Spongillida; family Spongillidae; genus Eunapius; species Eunapius fragilis. The sequence goes on along the minus strand of OY811976.1, from coordinate 204,221 downwards.
AAAAAAAAAATTAGTCTGAAGTACTCCAAATGTTGTATAAGTTATTTGCTATAGAAAACAACCCTCAAGGTTAAGACTAATTCCCCAGCTTCATATGTGTGTTCGGTATTCAAAGCAGTGATTAAGTCTGGTACCTTCTGACTGTCACAGAAAAAAGTGTACTTTTTTCCGTGATGTTAACGATCCTAATGTATCCAATGACCTTGAATCTTACTGCTCTTGGAACTCATCCCTTCCACGGACTCTTGCCTCACATTGAGCTAACAGTACACATAGGTCTGGGCACGAGGGATGCTGTAATCTACGTAATTAGAGCGCTTAGTATTTAGTGCCTATTGGTGAATTATTCTGTCTCTCTTATTACGATATAAATCTCTCCCTCCTGCTGCCTTCTTGCCCATGCAAGATGACCACAATGACAACCTTTTAACATTGGTGTTCGCCGACTGTGCACAACACAAAACATGTACATACATCACAACTAGACAATGCAAAGAAAGGAGCGATTACTTCTAGTGGGTACAGACTACTCACAGACCTGCTAGTGGGTACAGACTACTCACAGACCTTCTAGTGGGTACAGACTACTCACAGACCTTCTAGTGGGTACAGACTACTCACAGACCTTCTAGTGGGTACAGACTACTCACAGACCTTCTAGTGGGTACAGACTACTCACAGACCTTCTAGTGGGTACAGACTACTCACAGACCTTCTAGTGGGTACAGACTACTCACAGACCTTCTAGTGGGTACAGACTACTCACAGACCTTCTAGTGGGTACAGACTACTCACAGACCTTCTAGTGGGTACAGACTACTCACAGACCTTCTAGTGGGTACAGACTACTCACAGACCTTCTAGTGGGTACAGACTACTCACAGACCTTCTAGTGGGTACAGACTACTCACAGACCTTCTAGTGGGTACAGACTACTCACAGACCTTCTAGTGGGTACAGACTACTCACAGACCTGAGCAGGTGCTTGCTCACTTCTAAGCACTTTTCTGCTGCATCTTTTATGTACCCATCCTTAGCAGCTTCTGACTTCCAGCGACCGTGCCTCTTAAACAGCCTATCAGGGACTCCAGCATTAGCCGCCTTGGTAGCACCACCAGCCCGGAGACTGTGCATACCGAACAGCGTGGGGTCCCACCCCAACTGGCCTATCTTAGCCAACAATAATTCTCTGAGGCGTGTGTAGCTAACCCCCCAGACTTACGAAGTTTCTCTAACCCTCCCTCGTATGCACAATACTCCTGAACACCTACTCACTAGACTGCACTGTGAGTCTAGCCATGTCAAAGTAACAAGTCATCATGTTTACAGGACAAGTTGGTGTGCCTGTATGTGCAATAACCACTTCATCTCCATCCCTGTACTGGTCAGTCTTACTGGACTTTATACTAACCCGCATGCCCTCAGCATTAAAGGAAATGTCAGAGCACCGAAGCTTTATTAACTCATCGCAGCGCAGAAATCCTGCAAATGCCAACAACCTCACTTCAGTAAGTGATGGTCCCATGCCCGCAGCCTGGTAACGTGAGCTTGGCACATGGACAGCACTTCACACACACTGGTTTCTTGTGCTTCTCAGAACATGATGAAAGCAACGTAAGTATATTACGTCACTAAGTATATGTATGTATGGGTCTGGGGACGGGTCAGAGCAAGTTTTGTACAAAAATGAAGCCAGATATTAGCATGTTGTTTGTGATCTCTGTTGTGCCAAAGTAAGCATGAAAGTATAACAAAATTTGTCGAAAACCGTTACAGAAAAGTGTACTTATCTGCTCCACAATGACCGAGAAATCGTGAACCGTGCCTCTTAAAAATGCATATAGATATAGCATCAATGAAGGTACCAGATTAAAAGTTATATCACATTTAAAACAATAGCAAAAAACTCTGCCAGCTTTAGTTCAGCGCTTAAACAGATGAAGTTTTGTATGAGAAGGTTTCTTATTTTGTTGTACACATCCGTGGACTACAGCCTCACTGCTAGACCGCCGTCAAAACGTTAATTTTTCATTCATAAATTGTTGGCTAGTTAGTGTTACGATTTTTTTGGAATGAAGGTTATGTTTGTCACCAACCTAACTACGTATACATGGTAGGGATCCTTCAACCTTCTTGGAAATGTATGGATGTTGTTATCGCTTGTATGACTCTACCAAAACTTGACGGTTTTTTGCCTCAAACAAACATTTTCTCGCCGTGTTCCCAGTAGTTGTAGTTCCTCCCCCTACACTGTCAGGCCTGTCAATAATCATTCCAGTTTTGTCTTCTATTATTCTCCTCACTCTTTCCTTAGCTTTATTAACCCGAATGGCCTGCTCTTTGTTTTCTCTAGGCAGTCACTCCTGCATTCAGCTTGTAGATTATTTTCAAACAGTAGTCCAAACCCTTAAGGAGCGCATGAAGAATGGGAAAAGTATGCACATTAAAGGATGTAATAGGAGTTTGAGTTAACCCCATTCGCTCCTCGTAATCACCTCATGATTTTGAAACTTGCCCATCAACTTCCAAACTTTCATAAAGAGCCTTCAATGTATCGATATCCACATTGTCCATTTCAAACCCATCCTGAATTTGGTCCACGATACAGCATCTTCTTTTGTAATTGAACACAAGATACAGAATGCTCCGCCTCTACCAACCAAAAGCTTCTGCATTTTACCGTCGTTCATTGAGCGAATTTTCAATTCATACACCATTCCATTCTCATCAACTGTCACACCACTTTTATGCAGCAGTTCTATTTCACCATCGACAGGAGGAACAATTTTGTTTAGCAAATCACTGTCCTCCTTTCCCAATGTGATCAATATTGGTCGAGGAGCATCAGGGCCGTTAGGAGTGCCTTCAGTCCATATTACATTGCTCTGACTTGTGCTAGGCTGGTCTTGATCTAGATCTTTTGAGACTTCTAAGGGTACCCACATCCAGAGAACCATGTTGTGAGTCTCAACATTTCCTTTTTGATCACAGAGGGCATACCTCCCTGATCCATCATAGATGGCATACCTCCCTGATCCATCATAGATGGCATACCTCCCTGATCCATCATAGATGGCATACCTCCCTGATCCATCATAGATGGCATACCTCCCTGATCCATCATAGATGGCATACCTCCCTGATCCATCATAGATGGCATACCTCCCTGATCCATCATAGATGACATACCTCCCTGATCCATCATAGATGGCATACCTCCCTGATCCATTATAGATGGCATACCTCCCTGATCCATCATAGATGGCATACCTCCCTGATCCATCATAGATGACATACCTCCCTGATCCATCATAGATGGCATACCTCCCTGATCCATTATAGATGGCATACCTCCCTGATCCATCATAGATGACATACCTCCCTGATCCATCATAGATGGCATGCCTCCCTGATCCATCAAGACCTTCCTTTGCTGATATCCTATATGTTCCAGGCTGCAACCCCAGCATCCCAATAAGTCTCTGAAAGTGAATCCGAACAGATTCACAGAGGTTTACAGAGACCCCTGACACACCAATTGGAGAACTCACACTGGGTATAATCATGTTCTTGTGCTGCATAAGTCTATAATGAGCTGGTAGGTCACCTTTTGCATCAGATCATGTTTCAAACTTGTATAGGCAGACGGCCTAGTCTATAAGTTGACAGCATGTACAAAGCTTCATCTAACGTAACCTCTGTCAACTGATTCCTGGTCGACCAACTTCTTACCAACCTCAGCCACAGACTTAGTGTAGTTTACCCTGTAAAGTAGGTATCCCAAAAGTTGACTGTGATCATCTTCTCTGCTTCCTCTTTCAGTTGTGTAAGTATGCCATCAGTTCTCCTCTTTGCCTGTCGTTGGCTTAGTTCATGTAAAGGGCTCAGAGGTACACTCCTCATGTCCACTTCTTCACTTTCTACAACAGTACAACCACCTTCCACAGTATGTTCAGGTGATGAAGCTGATGACATAGTAGTGTCATCTTCAACTATAGTGGATGGACCGTAAAATACCTCTTGTTGGTAAGAGAGAAAGGCTTCCTTTGCCTTCTCTGACCGTTTATTTCGATTTAGCTTACTCCACTTCCTTCTCAGCAGGGCCATTTGATTAGACCAATGTTTCTTTAACCTGCTACTTTCATCCTTCTCAGAAAGTAAGCTTTCATCTCTGATAAAGTGCCCTGAAGCCTCCCAATCGCTTTAAAACCTCTTTATGTATTTGTCGTAAGCGTCCACGTTGGAGATGGCCTTACCCTTTTGAGCCATGAAAACCTTTGCTGATTAAGTGCTAACAAAGTCCAATAGCACGCTCGCACGTTAATGTCACCGACCAGTTTTGAACAACCAAATAGCAATCAAAAACACTTCGCATACAGAACAAGAGACGGGTGTTACAATCGCACACATAAGTCATTATCAGGAACTACGATAGTAGTTCCTATATAGGAATTGACCCGGGTCGTGAATATCATTAAAAAAACGCGACCCGCGTATAACTCGCGTACTAAGAAACGGATAGTTTAGCTCTTTGTTCCTATCGAACCAGAAGGCAAAGACGGTCATTTTAATGTTTTGTTCCAGTCTTCAAACTGTTTTCTTTAAGAGAACAAAAACGTTCGTGTTTTACCTCGTCCCCAGGCCAAATCTTCTCCGTCGTCGTCGTCGTCGTCTTCTAATTCTCGGGTGAGTATAACTCCTGATAGGAATGGTTTTAAAGAGCGCCAATTATACCAATCGCTTTAGAATCTCCTGGAAGGCCATCTTCAAGTATCAGATGTATGAAAAAAGCATACAACTGACATACGTAATCATTACGTAATGCGTAGTGTAAAATAGAAGCGTTCCCATGGCAATATTACGTATATTTAGAATTGTGCAAACAAAAGAGGAGAGCAGACGACGCGAGAGACGACGTGTTAGAATTCTCCCGCGTTCCTTACAGTGATTCCAAACAAAAGGGGGCGTCTGCTCGTGAAGGTAATTGAAGCGGAGGGGGGGGGGGGGGGGGGGGGGGGGGGGGGGCGCACTTGCCAGTATTAATATTTGATAATTAAAAAATAGAGGAAACAAGTAAAGAAAAACATTCTCTAACGAGAAAGTTGGTGGGATATAGGAATTGGAGGCAATGGTGGTGTAAAAAGGAAGGGAACAAGGTTTTGAGAAAAGGGTAAATGAGACAAAAATCCTATATTTAGCACATGTATACATGTAACAACCAAAAGAAGTGCTAAATATAGGATTTTTGTCTCACTTACCCTTTTCTCAAAACCTTGTTCCCTTCCTTTTTACACCACCATTGCCTCCAATTCCTATATCCCACCAACTTTCTCGTTAGAGAATGTTTTTCTTTACTTGTATATATATACAGGTATGCGTACGATATACGCATGTGTGCACAACACAAAGAGCACAAGGACAGCACAAATCCTCCGTACAAGAACAAAGACGGCTCTGCCTTTGCCTGCCATTGTTGTCTGGAGCTAGCAGCATGAAAAAAACCCAATTTTCACATAGGGTACAGCCCACCTACGCAGTTATTAACATAATTATTAAATAATCAGTCATATCTATGTGGCACGTTTGGACCTAAATTGCAGCACTAAACGGAAAGTCCGTTGGAGTCTGCTATGTCGGAGCATTGGAAATACATGGGAAATTTGATTGGCTGTTTATCCTTGCTTAGCTCGGTCCTAGAATCATGTAGAAACGTGCTTGAAGTTGATACATCGAAATTTTTTTCCCCTTTTATACGTATAAAATGGAAAATATCACTGCGCATTTGAAGCAAGTACCTATGAGTTTAGTATTATTGGGAATAGCAGAACAAAACCAATTTACTCACATACTAAACTGCAAGTTTATATATTTTGGAAAGCAGATAAAATTCAAGTAACCAGAAATGTAAAAATGCTCATCAAATTCACTTTCAATGTGCAAAAAAAAATTTTATTCTTTTTTTACTAAAAAATGTAATACTTAAATCAGTTACAACAATGTATATGCAAAAAAAAAAATGCATCATACCCATACCCAATGTCCTGCTCTTAAACCACTGTGCACTGCCTGGTCACTAAAAATCATCTTTGTCCACCATAACCGGCTGCACATCTTTAGATGCTTACGGGTGGTAATCAGTTAAGATATCTTGTGAGTTATAAATGGGAAATAACTAGGAAGAAGGTTCTGGCAGTGCATGGCTAGTTTTGATCACACTAATGACTTGAGTACTAATGTACTGTTCAGTGGTCCGCATAGTGGTTGTCTGTGCACACACCCCATTCTAATCTGGTACACCCCTATAGCCCATCAGTATGGTCCACACCCATCAGTATGGTCCACACCCATCAGTATGGTTACCTTACAGCTAGATACTAAATGTTTGGTGTCTTAGTGTGTTAGAGGGTGCTTAGAAGGTCATGTGATCAGTCATGTGATCAGTCATGTGATGGGCACCATTGTATTTCTAGTCCAAGCAGTTGGACACAAGAACCACAGTGTTCAGAAGAACAGAAGATATATACAACCTAAAGATGAAGGCATCCAGGGGTAGGGCTTGTTGCTATGGTAACCAAAGGTGATAGTCATCTTCTTACAGCATTCTATAGTGATATCAGTACAAAGTTTGACATGATGCCGTTTAGCCTGAGGTAAGACCATTATGTGGAGGACCACTGTGTGTGGTGAAGACCATGGTGGGCATGTCAACCATGGTCCTCACCACATGGTATACCATGGGAGGTGTTCATACATGTGCTGCTTGGAACATTAGGTCAGGGGACTAGGTTCTAGTTATAACGTTCAGTTATGTATGCAGCGGCTGTGGTCCATGTTGGTCAGTTGATATAGGGGTTAAACCCTGTCTTATTTTAGCCTTCATTGACTGCCAAATAGCGATGACGTCATTACTTACATTCAACCTTTGCGTAAGAAAGGTTGCAAATTTCATAGCAGAAACCTTATGTGTTTATGTGTAAAGTTAAATTAGCACAAACATACTCCTCAAGCCTAACCCTAACCCTAACCCTAACCCTAACCCTAACTCAAGCCTAACCCTAACTCAAGCCAGTTTTTATTTTCTAGCTAAGAAGCAGTGTCCCATAAAAAAATGCTAGTGTCTATTGTCCTGAGTGTCCACCCGGGGATACAATTGGACACCCGGGTGGACAGCAAAAATAGTTTTTGCCATTTGGTCATGAAAGGGACCAAGTTGCATTTAACGGTACTGGCTTATAGAACAAGTCTTTTTAGGATCGGGCCAAGATAAATAAGGCTTAAATCCTTTTGATACCAGTAAAACGAGCCATGCTAGCAGACCTATCCATTAGGCCATATACGATGTACCGCACGGAGCGTAATGGATAGGTCCGCTAGCACGGCTCGTTTTACTGGTATCAAAAGGATTTAAGCCTTACTTATCTTGGCCCAATCCTAAAAAGACTTGTTCTATAAGCCGGTACCGTTACATCCAATTCGGCCCCTTTCATGACCAAACGGCAAAAACTTTTTTTGCTGTCCACCCGGGTGTCCAATTGTACCCCTGGGTGGACACTCAGGACAATAGACATTAAAAACACTAAAATTGGACTGCATAGTTTAAGTAGCAGAACTAGTGGATATCAACCATTCTCCAGGCCATCAAGTGAAGGATCGTTGCTATACACACTGCGCTTGCACAAAGCACACCACAGGTTGAACATATGCCTGGGGTTCTGCATGTACGCTGCAAAATTCCTCTAGAGGGGCCTAACATAGACGCTGTACTAAAATATGTCAATGTTTACAGAAAACAAGGAATTGTTTTGAAAAGGAAGCCACTGAAAGGTTAATCCCTAATGGTTAACCCCTAATGGTTAATCCCTAATTTTGTGGGTACATAAACCTCATTTGGACCACAGGACATTTCCATTTCTTTGTTTTCATTTCTGGTTTGGTCTGAGCCACCATTAATTGTCTTAATGGTCTTAATCGTCTTAATGGTCTTAATCATCTTAATGGTCTGGGTACCTGCAGGTCATGTGAGGATGAGGGCAAGGCCAGAATGGGTGTGGTCGAATGCATCAACCATAACCTGGTGGAGCCATACAACGTCCTCTATGAAAAGGAAGGTATGTCTGGGGGTGAGGGAGGGATGGTCTGGGGATGAGGGAGGGATGGTCTGGGGATGAGGGAGGGATGGTCTGGGGGTGAGGGAGGGATGGTCTGGTGATGTCCTCTTCTCCATTGCCAGGGGAGTTTGTGGCACAGTTCAAGTTCACAGTCCTTCTGATGCCAAATGGACCACAGAAGTATGTACAGTTAGCAGTAGAGGGGTTTACTGGTTAACTGCAGTAGAGGGGTTTACTGGTTAACTGCGGTAGAGGGGTTAACTGCGGTAGAGGGGTTAACTGCGGTAGAGGGGTTAACTGATTAATTGTGGCTTTGTACATCGATTGGTTTGAAGTAGTAGACTCTAGGGAAGTGTCCATCTTGGGACATGCCATGTACTTCAGATTAGGGGGGAGATTTTTATACTCAACATCTGACTACCTTAACTTTAAAAATGTCAGTGAACCCTAGAAATCTGTAGGTTTTAAAGAGAGACAGTTTTGCAGCAAGTGATATGTATGCTGTGTGAAGGGTTCACCTAAGCCTGTGTGTGAAGGGTTCACCTAAGCCTGTGTGTGAAGGGTTCACCTAAGCCTGTGTGTGAGGGGTTCACCTAAGCCTGTGTGTGAAGGGTTCACCTAAGCCTTTGTGTGAAGGGTTCACCTAAGCCTGTGTGTGAAGGGTTCACCTAAACCTGTGTGCTCCTTACCAATGAATATGTGCACATATGGGATACATTCAAACAAATGGCTCTCATTCATACCCTGTAACCACTTCTATGGAGGTGTGGATCAGCTACATGTATTCAGTGTCACTCAGCACTTCTATTCATGGGTTAAGGGGGAGGGGCAAGCATGGGTTAAAGGGGAGGGGCAAGCATGGGTTAAGGGGGAGGGGCCATGCATTCGTCAAACTATATAATTTTACTTCACAGTTTTATAGCTAGCATGAATGGGACCTTGTATGTGTTCACATGCATATATTAGGCCTAACTGTAAATGTTTTCACTAACTCAACATTTAAAATGGAATTCGCATGATGTTAAAAATTGCTACGTTAGCAGTTTGTACATTTCAACGGGTGCTTTTTTATTAGGTGGAGGGAGGGGTATGGCATAATTTACAGCGTGTGGGACATTATGTCACTGACCCGCTTTCGTTCTCCTGACAACTCAGGGTTAAGTGTTCTCCTCACATCTCAGGGTTAAGTGTTCTCCTCACATCTCAGGGTTAAGTGTTCTCCTCACATCTCAGGGTTAAGTGTTCTCTTCACATCTCAGGGTTAAGTGTTCTCCTCACATCTCAGGGTTAAGGGTTCTCCTCACATCTCAGGGTTAAGGGTTCTCCTCACATCTCAGGGTTAAGTGTTCTCCTCACATCTCAGGGTTAAGTGTTCTCCTCACATCTCAGGGTTAAGTGTTCTCTTCACATCTCAGGGTTAAGTGTTCTCCTCACATCTCAGGGTTAAGTGTTCTCCTCACATCTCAGGGTTAAGGGTTCTCCTCACATCTCAGGGTTAAGGGTTCTCACATCTTTTGATGTGTCATATGATTTTTAATATCCCCAGCTATTGTAGGTGTGGCTTAGCTTATTGTAGGTGTGGCTTAGCATATTGTAGGTGTGGCTTAGCTTATTGTAGGTGTGGCTTAGCGTACTTGGTAGCTAAGCACAGGAAATGCTTTTGATAGTGACAGACGGAGGTGACATGGTTCCTGGTTGTCCCTCCAGAATGTCCAGGTGCTGGTAGTCATGGCATTCGTTTATAATGTGTCATGTTCCGATACTAGCATAGTGTTTAACAAAACAGGGTGTGGCCCTTGTGTGCGGGGTACAGACATGTTGACCATTTGCTAACTCATCACTCATTGAGGTTATTTGACTAAACAAGAAAATCCAATTTCTTGAAATTGTTGAAACCTTACACGCATTGTACATTGAAGGGGGTGGGCTGGGGAGGAGGATATACCACAGGGTTGAGTCATGGTGTGCCCTCTGTTGTAGGATCACATCTATTTCATTTGAACAAGAAGTTATTTCATCATCTCTCAGTCTCCAGGACCAGGAGCTCAAGGTCAGCTATGTGGTGTGGTGTGCATTAGATTTAAAAATCTTACGCAGTTTGAAGTCGGGTGATTCCACATGTCCAGGGCATGACCGTTGTGGTTAGGGAACTGTCAAGTTCCTCTGAGGGAGGGAATATGACCTGTGCATGAGGTGTGTGTGTGTGTGTCCATCTTGATAGACAACTTAACAGCACCTGCTGGGCAATATGGGCTGTTTGTGGTAGTAGTCTAATTAAGGCACACTCCTCCCCCCCTTCAATCATGGGGGTGGCGGGGAATTTATGCAAGTGATTGGTTTGAAAAGTAACTACCTTGGGACATGCCCTGTATCATTGAGCCCAAATTGATGTTATCAGAACACACAGGTCATTTTTTGGATGGTAGTAGTCTAATTAAGGCACCCTCCTCCCCCTCCCCTTGGGGGGACATTAAATATAGGTTATTGTAATGCTTGTGAGATAATTTGTTGGGGGGCATTAATTAGATGTTAGATGTACTGATTCTAAGGGTTACTTTTAGCTTAAACTATTTTTAGTGGCATCTCCCCACATACTCTATCTGTTCCCTCCCTTCTTCCCTCCCTCCCCTTACCTCCATTAAAAAGAAGTAAACAAATAAGTATTGATTGCTATCAGGCACAAGTGGTTGAGACAAAAGGTAGCCATTATCTGATAAGTTTACCAAGTGCTTCTCAGAAGAGTCTGATCTTATCCCTCTCTAAAGCTATGTGGTTTTACAAGCCTTTGAAGAGCTTGTCACAAAGGGTGAACCTGCACTGCTAATTGCATTGCCCATTCTACAGAAGGCTTCATGTGGTGTTGATTGAGTGGTTGCACGTGATGCTGTGTCATTCTCTTCCTCAGACGTTATTAGCAACCTCAACTGCAAAGAAGTCTAAGAAGAAGAAGAAGAAGGTTAGAGATGGGGAAGGTGGGAAGGTGTGCAGTTAGTGATGGGAAGGGTGTGTAGTTAGTGATGTGGTCTCCCATTGTGCTATGATTAGTCACTTAACTCTCTTCTCTTGGTTGTCATTAGACGAAGGCTGCCAATTCCAAAGATGCAGTTACGTCAGAACCATCAGCTGGTATCAAGGAGGATGAAGCTCCACCCACCCCTGCAGCTGCAAAGAGCTAGATTCTGAAGGTGGTACTAACAGCCGGTCCAAAATAACTAGTTTTGTGGTGTGCACAGCTAACAGAATGATGTAATATTTTGTATGTTTGATGACGTCTTGATCAATTATTTGTGTCCACTAGGTGCTGCTTGATCAATACTTAAATTTCATAGACAACAAACATAATTTTTATAACTACACTGAGGTTTCTTTTATGTTGCAATTTGTGTCCGTGTGAGGCAGTGAAGGAAGGTCACATGGTGCAAGGACCAGTGTAGCAGAGGTGTTCCACCTCCTGCAGCCAATCTTTGAAGATACCCATACCAGAGCCGTGAGAGAGATCACAACTGGAGCAGTAAATGTGGCCATGTTGGTGTGCAGTCTGGTGCTTGACGTTTGCCATAAGTCATAGCAGTGCAGGATGAGCACACATCCCTGCACTGCAAAGCAGAGGGGCGTGAACAGGCCTGCCCGCATCACTTGGCCTTCGGTTTCCCTACCAAGCTTCCTTCTCACGCGAACCATTCGTCTTAGGAGAAGGACGTGTGACAATAGCGTGATGACGCAGCACAGAGCTAAGGCTACAAACAGCGGGACGATCACAAACGCGAGGAGGTTATCCTTCTTGAAGCCGCACACGCCCATCACCGCGTCAACAGTCAGGTCTTGTCGGGCCATGGTTGCCGCCAAAAATGGCGCGGGAACGAGCCAGCAGAACAAGTGGTACGACACGTAAGTCCGCTTCTGGCGGCTGAACTTTGCACCAAGCCCGCTCACAAGCCATTGGAACGTCAGTGCCACCCACCACGCCCACGTACAAAAGGTGCAATAATAAGCGATACCAAACGTCACGATGCAAGTAGAGTCTCCATTATAGAGTGCCGTACGTTCGGGGGGAGGTGCCGAGTTGACGCACGTGGGCGGGCTGCGTGCTGTGGCCACAGAGACGCAGTAAGCGACGGCAACAGCACCGTAGCACGCAACGATTGAGGCGACCGAGCACTCGATTGGACCGGAGGAGCGTGTGCGGACGACGTAGAGTACCGCGATCACCGCGGCGCCAATGTAAACGGAGCTCCAAGAGGCCACCCACGCCACGACAAAGGTCCTTCGGGAAGCCAGTTCGGTCGTTGTGGCGGTGGTCGGTGTGCAATTGGTGCTGTTGGAGCGGTTCCCGGATGGAACGGGGAGGTCGAGTAGCCACGCGCACAGAGGGTTCTTGTCGATGGAAGTAAAATATACGTCACACTCAAGCAGATCAGGCCAGGGCAGGCCGTAGCTCCTTAGCAACGGTAAGCACTCGTCACGAACCTGCACGCAAAACTCCAGACATGGTTCAATAGGCGAATGAGGGAAGATTGGGTTGCAGGCCGGGTAGAAGGCTGAACAGAGAAACTGGTCAATTCTGGACGAGCATTTGAGGAAAGGCAAGTAGTACAGCATCCCCATGCTGAGTTGAGCATCTCCCTCGCTTTGGTTAAACACATTCGGGAAGGTAGCGTTTACGTCGTAGCCCGAAGAAACGCAGAAGCTGTCATCTATTTCTCGACATGACTGGACTGCAGATTCTGAAGCACTTAGGAGCGCGAGCAAGACGTAAGACGCACACGGGAACACGGCCGTGCGAGGTAGCATTGTCGTCACGAGGGTCTGATTGAAGGGCGTGTCTCGTTAGCTGCATTTATTAAAGTTATTAATCGTGTTTTTGATTTATCAAAAGGGCCCGCCAGCCGATGCAAGTTTCAACTGTTGTGTTGGGATTGTTTGAAAGGTAAGTCAGAGAGCGATGATGTATCATTAATGGCAGGGAGATGTGTGTGCGTGTGTGAGTACGAGAGAGAGGCACGTACGGGCAGGTGGTCTGAGCGATTGTTGATTCATAAGTTTACGACCTGTGTAGCCAGAGGGTACCCTCACTCACCAGCAGCTGTGTGTCAGAGAAGCTTATCCGGCGCTGAAAACGCGATCCTAGTTTGTACGAAGCTTGGAAATGCGTTTCAGGCATAATTAATATTGACAATTTAAGCTACTAAAAGTGTGTGTAGTATCTTCTCTTTAATAGCAGAATTTTATCAGTTCACGCGCACTCGACCCTACGTGTGTGTGTGTGTGTGTGTGTGTGTGTGTGTGTGTGTGTGTGTGTGTGTGTGTGTATGCATGTGTATGTGTGTGTGTATGCGTGTGTGTATGCGTTTGTGTATGTGTGTGTATGTGTATGTGTGTGTGTGTGTGCAGGAGTTAGGGTTATTTGCATATCTGGTGATGCTTCTTCTATGATCATGTTATAACAGACGGGCTGGCCAAACATGTGTGTGTGTGTGCACACATCTGATGAGGGACGTGCCAAACCTTGTACTGTTATGTGCGTCTGCTAGACACACACAACACACACAACACACACACACACACACACACACACACACACACATACACACACATTATCATAAGGTACTTGCATCTATTGTTTGAACAATGATTGTTTGCACATCATTATTGGTTAATTAACTAGGTGTTAAGTAAACTGCTGCCTGGAGTTAGATCAGCCATAACCATGGGGTTCCCAAGACAATACATGTGCATTCCATTGGTCTTGATGGTGATTAATTATGTGTCACTTGATCGTAAAGTTAATGACTGGATAATAGACTTAACTGGAGAGTAATGGACTGGGCACCAGAGCGAGCATTGCCTTAGCAACAGGCTGGGCTATTGGAACAGCTCTTGTATGGTGTATGGTCACCTGTACTCAGTGACCACCTCACTGTATGGTCACCTGTACTCAGTGGCCACCTCACTGTATGGTCACCTGTACTCAGTGGTCACCTGTACTCAGTGACCACCTCACTGTATGGTCACCTTTACTCAGTGACCACCTCACTGTATGGTCACCTGTACTCAGTGGCCACCTCACTGTATGGTCACCTGTACTCAGTGGCCACCTCACTGTATGACCACCTCACTGTATGGTCACCTGTACTCAGTGACCACCTCACTGTATGGTCACCTTTACTCAGTGACCACCTCACTGTATGGTCACCTTTACTCAGTGACCACCTCACTGTATGGTCACCTTTACTCAGTGACCACCTCACTGTATGGTCACCTTTACTCAGTGACCACCTCACTGTATGGTCACCTGTACTCAGTGACCACCTCACTGTATGGTCATTTGCACCTCCCTGAGTTATAAATCATTGTTCACTTAGTACATGTGCTGGAGGTGTGGCTATGGTGGGTGTGGCTATGGAGGTGTGGTTATTCATATAAATAAATTGTTTTGGCTTTCACCATGATACCTGACAAGCAGGTACCATGGTGACAAGCAGGTACCATGGTGACAAGCAGGTACCATGGTGACGTGTTGAGCTTGGCCTCAGCAATATGACCAAGTCTTATCATGTGCCACTCCCCTCACATGCCACTCCCCTCACATGCCACTCCCTCACATGCCACTCCCCTCACATGCCACTCCCTCACATGCCACTCCCCTCACATGCCACTCCCCTCACATGCCACTCCCTCACATGCCACTCCCCTCACATGCCACTCCCCTCACATGCCACTCCCCTCACGTAACTCTTGGCCACACCAACGATACATGATGAGGCATGTAGTGTGTACTTTGATGGCTTCTCTCTTCCCTGTAGCAACCAATGGCTGCTCCAGTACCCAAGCCAAGGATACCAAAGACATTGCTGGATCCTTCTCTTCTCCCTCCTCCCCCCTCCTTCCCACCCCCTAATCGTCCCAGTGCTCCTCTTGATGAACCTGTTCAGGTGAGAAAGTGGGTGGAGCAAGTGGGCGGGGCAAGAGGGTGGGGGGATGAAGGTTTTCATCCCATATACGAATCTGTGTGTAAACTTAATACAAATTAAACTTAATACAAATTATAATTCATTGTCCCTCCCTCCTCATCAATCTTCCCTCCCTCCCTCCCACCTCCCTCCCTTCATCTCTCCCTCCCTCCCTCCCTCCCTCCCTCCCTCCCCTCTCTCCCTCCCTCCCTCCCCTCCCTCCTCCAGGATGGGGACTATGTGAACACTGACTGTATAAGTACCGTGCAGACTGGGGAGGAGGAGAGTGAGAGCTCCCAGGTATCGGCTAAGCCCTCAGCCCCAGACCTACCTGACGACAGTCCAAGAACTGGGCTACGGCCCAAAAACAAGGCTCCACCCCCTCCCCCTGGTGCACGGGCCAACAAGATGCCTACCTCACCTGCCTTGGCTGTTAAGAACCAGCCCTCACCTCAGCCCCAGCCCTCACCTCAGCCCCAGCCCCAGTCCTTACCTCAGCCCCAGCCCTCACCTCAGCCCCAGTCCTTTCGTTCACCCTCAATTTCTAAGAGGGAAGGTGACTCCATTGTGCAAAAGACTATTACATCACCTACTAACACACCCACCAAATCTCTGGGTCCTATGGCCACACCCACCAAGCCCATTTCAACCACACCCACAAGACCTCCGCCCCCATCTTCAATGAAACATCAGCTTATTAATAAAGCACCTGTGATTGCCAAACCGTCTCCAAGCCCCGCCCTTAGCCCCGCCCTTAGCCCCACCTTTAAGTCACCAGGTGATAACTCATTGGATGCTGTATTGTCCAATCAGGGAAATGACTCAGCAGTTAAAGTTGTAGGCAGAGGTGTGATTACAAGGAGCAGTGAAGAGATTGGAGGACTAAAGACCACACCCACGGAGGTCATAGGACTAAAGACCACGCCCACAGAGGAATCACTTACAAAGGAAGTATCCTTGAAGCCAAAGAGACAAGCTCCGCCCAGACCTCCTATGAAGGTGGGAGGTGGGGCTGGGGACCAGACAGATTCGGCAGATTTGTCTGATGGCTCCCAGCATAGAGGAGGTGTGGCCAACGTGGATGTAGGTGTGGTCAAGGAGGATGTGGGTGTGGCCAAGGATGATTTAGAGAAGGAACCAACTTGGAAGCAAGGACTGAGAGAGCATAGGGGGGAGGAGGATGTTACCACGGCAACTGGACTGAGTGCCAAGACAAAGCCTTTCACCAAGGTGGGAGGGGTAGCTCTTCCCGGGATGATACCATCAGGAGCAAAGAAATTGGAGCAAGAAAAACAGGTTAGTGTGTGGGGGGGGGGGGGGGGGGGGGGGGGGGGGTCACAGTCAACTGTTCGTTTTTGTGTAGAAGTTTGTAACCTCTCTGTATTTCTGCACACCTTTGTGCACCTCTGTATATGTGTTGGTCAAATAGCTGTAAGGGGAGGGGAGGAGGCAGAGTGCATATTAGCTAACTATTGCATTATGAAACTGAGGAATTTAAATAGTGCACACCTTAATCTCTATGCAGACTATAGGTGTTGGGGATGGCTTCAGGAAAAGGACAACTGATGGACCACCCAATCCCCTAGGGGAAATGACCAGGACAACTGATGGCTCCAAACCCCTAGGGGAAATGACCAGGACAACTGATGGCTCCAAACCCCCAGGGGAAATGACCAGGGCAACTGATGGCTCCAAACCCCTAGGGGAAATGACCAGGGCAACTGATGGCTCCAAACCCCCAGGGGAAATGACCAGGGCAACTGATGGCTCCAAACCCCCAGGGGAAATGACCAGGGCAACAGATGGCTCCAAACCCCTAGGGGAAATGACCAGGGCAACTGATGGCTCCAAACCCCTAGGGGAAATGACCAGGGCAACTGATGGCTCCAAACCCCCAGGGGAAATGACCAGGGCAACAGATGGCTCCAAACCCCTAGGGGAAATGACCAGGGCAACTGATGGCTCCAAACCCCTAGGGGAAATGACCAGGGCAACTGATGGCTCCAAACCCCCAGGGGAATGACCAGGGCAACTGATGGCTCCAAACCCCTAGGGGAAATGACCAGGGCAACTGATGGCTCCAAACCCCTAGGAGCAATGACCAGGACAACTGATGGCTCCAAACCCCTAGGGGTATTGGCTGGTAGTCCTTCTGTGTTATGGGATATGGCCAAGATGGGAACATTCTCTATAGAGCTAACACGAGGTAAGAAATAGTGGTGATGACAGATGATGGAGGGAGGGGAGGAGGAGGAGGAGGGAGGGGAGGAGGAGAGGAGGGAGGGGTGGAGGAGGGAGGGGAGGAGGAAGGAGGGGAGGGGAGGAGGAAGGAGGGGAGGGGTGGAGGAGGGAGGGGAGGAGGAAGGAGGGGAGGGAGGTGATTGAGAAAAACAGAAAGTGGTCGGGGAAGAAAGTGAATATGACCGTATCATAATCTGTATCAGTCGCACAGATGTCCCTGGGTCTTGTGATTGTGCTGGGGAGGCTGAAGTGTTCAGAAGGTGACACCTTGGATGGCATCTTTGTTCACAAAGTACTACCCAACACTCCTGCCAGCAAGGATGGAAGGTAATTAATATGTTAGGATTGCTGCAGTGAAAGGGACCAACCCAATTTCCAGGCCAAAGGAAGTACACCACCCATGCCACCCTCACACCACCACCCTCACCACCCCCTCACCCACCACCCTCACACCACGATTTGAATGACCCCCACCCCTGTTGATATAGTAATGACCTCTGATGATTTTCTGTTCCCTGTGAGCTGTGAAGTGTATGCTATTCACAAAGAGAAGCAACAGCTTTTAACAACTAATATAGTAATGACCCCCCCCTGTTGATATAGTAATGACCCCACCCCTGTTGATATAGTAATGACCCCCACCCCTGTTGATATAGTAATGACCCCCATCTCTGTTGATATAGTGATGACCCCACCTCTGTTGATATAGTAATGACCCCACCTCTGTTGATATAGTAATGACCCCCACCTCTGTTGATATAGTAATGACCCCCACCCCTGTTGATATAGTAATGACCCCACCTCTGTTGATATAGTGATGACCCCCACCTCTGTTGATATAGTAATGACCCCACCTGTTGATATAGTAATGACCCCCACCTCTGTTGATATAGTAATGACCCCCACCCCTGTTGATATAGTAATGACCCCCACCTCTGTTGATATAGTGATGACCCCCACCCCTGTTGATATAGTAATGACCCCCACCTCTGTTGATATAGTGATGACCCCTACCTCTGTTGATATAGTAATGACCCCCACCTCTGTTGATATAGTAATGACCCCACCTCTGTTGATATAGTAATGACCCCCACCTCTGTTGATATAGTAATGACCCCCACCTCTGTTGATATAGTAATGACCCCACCTCTGTTGATATAGTAATGACCCCACCTCTGTTGATATAGTAATGACCCCCACCTCTGTTGATATAGTAATGACCCCCACCTCTGTTGATATAGTAATGACCCCCACCTCTGTTGATATAGTAATGACCCCCCACCTCTGTTGATAGGACACACCCCTTTAGAGGTGTGACATTCATACCCAGCAACACTTGCCTAAGACTACCCAACAAGATTTTGTACACAAGATGCCAAGGTTATGTCTTGCCCC